>PVIY010004043.1:0-106695 GCA_004026745.1 Myrmecophaga tridactyla | reverse complement strand
GTGCTGGAATAGAGACTTAACTTCATGAGCATCATTAATAAAAGTTATTTAAAATAATATTAAATTTTATTAAATTCAAATACAGATTATTTTTTAAAGTGACAGTGATATTTCATATTTATTAAAAGATTACTAACAATCTATGAAAAGTATCAGAGATAAATAATAATGTAGTCAATAGAATCCAAAAACAGCACACTAATTAATATTGTATGATGATGATGATAAAATAATAATGCTTTGCAGTATAGCAAGTTTGCATCATAAGTATATTCATACTTAATATTTGAGCTGGTTTGAAAGGATTTAGGTGCCCTAGAAAGGCTATGTTTTAATCCTAATCAATCTTGTGGCAGAAACCATTTCTCTTATTTCCTATTCAATAACGTAGGTTGGAAACTTGATTAGGTTATCTCCATAGAGATGTGACTCACTGAATTGTGGGTATGAACTTTTGACTATTGGGAGATGTGACTCCACCCATTCCAGATGGGTCTTGATTGCTTTACTGGAATCCTTTAAAAGAGAAACATTTTGGAAAAGGCTTGGGATTCTGAGGGCAGAGAATGACAACAGAATAACAAGAGCTATGAAGCAGAGAACCCACACTGCCAAAGACCTTTGGAGATATGTTCCCAGGTGAGCTTCATGAAACAAGAAGCCAGGAGAGAAAACTAGCAGATGCCACCAAGTGCACCATGTACCTTTCCAGTTGAGAGAGAAACCCAGAACTTCATCGGAATTTCTTGAGTGAAGATAACCTCTTGTTGGTGCCTTAATTTGCACATTTTAATAGACTTGCTTTAATTGGGACATTTTCTCAGCCTTAGAACTGTAAACTAGCAACTTTTTAAATTCCTCTTTTTAAAAGCCATTCCATTTCTGGTATATTGCATTCTGGCATCTAGCAAACTAGAACAATATCTTACCTAATTCTCATAGCAGAAAGGTGATTCATCCTCACTGGCACTTAATCAGGAGGAAATCGAAGCTCAGTCAGGACTTGTGACATCTTCAATGTAGCACATTTACTAACTGGTTGCTCCTGCTTTCTTATTCCATGTGACCCTTTGAGATATATATGTTCCAAAGCAAACTTTTTAAAAATTCCCTTTTCAGGATTATAATAGTTCCATTTCAGTGCTCCTTTAAGCAATTTACCTTTTTATCCTTCCATGATTCATATCTTTTTAATTTAGTAAAGATGCATGGTTTCATATTCAAGTAAAACTTTTTAAATGAATATAAAATTAAGAACAGTACTGATAGCCATCTTCAATTAGCTACAAAATTGATAGAACTGAAAAAGAACTGTGGCATCTTTGAGCTATAGTCCTTTGCTCAAACCCAGTCATCAACTCCAACACCTTAGAGCATTTGGCCTGATGATAGTATTGTGAAAATATTTAATTTTAGTAGTTGTTTTCTAGACTCTTTCATTTCCTATTTCTTCATCTATTTTTACCATATAATTAGTAATAGACTATTTGGAAATGTCACAAAATCTACCTAACCTTATTTTAAACTACTAAAATAGTACAAGACAAAAGGCTAAGAAAAAATAAAGCAGCAAGATACTTAAATACAAACACATATAGGAAAGAATCAATGAGGAGACAATTTCTGTCTCATTTTCCCTGGACCTGTTTTATCTCAGGAAGAATTACATGTGACATCTTGGACATGTGATTTCCATGACTTACAAATAAAATATTGATCAACTGCTTATGGGGACTTGAGTGTCCAAGGTGAGGCCTGATTGAAGCTTAATGGTTCCCTGATGAATCTAGGAATCAGCTTCTTCAGATATTTTATAAAGGGAAATTAGGGGGAAATATTTTGATAAATCTTTCAGAAATGGTAACTGATGGATTTTCAGATCTCTGGGATAATGTTTAGTTTATTTCATAAACCAATGGGAACATGTATAGAAGTGTTTTTGCTAGAAATGATATTTTTGACTATTTTTATTGCACTTATTTTTCACTTTCAATTAAGATATGGTTAACAAGGAATGTTTTACAATGGGCAACAGGTCACAGTTCGAATCTCATTCATAAACATGTTTAGGTATTTTGCTCATGAAGTTATATCAAATATAAGAAAACCTCATCAGACCTATGTTAGCCATAACTTAAATCTTATCAATTCTTATCTGCTTTTTGATTTAATGTATGCATAATTATGATTATCATACAGATTGCTTGTTTTAGAGATATTTTTCACAGTGTGGTTGATTATGCAACTCTAGGGTTTCTTTACTACTTTACTACCAGATATTCAATAAGACATAGACCAACCCACTAAGCAGATGTAGCACATTTCAAAATGTTTTAAGGGTTTGCAATGTATTTCTCTTTAGAATGCCAAAAATTATATTTAAGATGCTTATATTATTGTAAATTATTCTTAAAAATGTGTACTTTTATTCAATAATTATGTAGTGAGTGCTTTTAAGCATGGTGCTAGATTCTGGAGACAGATATAGAAAATATACAGTTAACACAGTTTCAGTCTTTATGGAATTTACAGTGTAATGGGGAATAAGACTTTAAGAAGACACAAAATAAAGCATAATCCTAAGGAGACACAAAATAAAGCATAAGCCTAAATTCAGATGCAAATGTGCTGATAGAAAAGTTCAGGGATGTACTTGAGATTGGAGAGAATGGAAATGGAAAGAAAGACTTTTTGATAAAGTGAACTTTAAACTGAAGTTCAAAGGAGGCACTAGAGATGATTGGGTAAGAGAATGATGGTAGAGTATTTCAGATGAAGGGAATATATGTGCAAAACACTAAGGTTGAAAATTTCTCAACTTGTTGGAGTAATTTGAAGACGGTCAACATGGGTTGGTATATCCTGAGTGAAGTGGAAAGCACTGCACAATGAGGATGGTGAACAGTCAGGGTTGTTCAGGCAAGTCTTTGTACAACCCATGAAGGAATTTTAATTGTATCTTAAATACAATAGGCTAGCATTGGCATTGCAATTTTTAAGCAGGCCATGTCTGAGTTCATTTGCCTTATAAAAGTATTACTCTGCCAGCTTTGTTCAGAATGGACTGCAGGAGGGGAGCCATTAGTGTCAACTGGCAAGACACAATGGCATTATGAATTAGACCAATATGGAAATGAGGAAATGTAGGTTGATTTGACGTAGATAAATTTTGGAGATCCATCCAATAATGTGCAAATGCAGAGAGGAGTTGGAGAAAAGAGACGTACTGAGTGATTCACAGATTTTTTTTGATATAAGAAGCCAGGTAGCTATAGTTTTATTTACTGAAATGAGGGATCAGAAAAGGAGTATACCACAAAGAGAAATAGGTTGAGGATGTTGGTTTGTGCCATGCTAAGTGTGACAATTTTGTGAGACACCCAAGTAGAAATTCAAGAAATAAATTAAATACATAGATGTGAATCTTAAAAGAGAGGTGGAGGCTAGATATATACCATAGGCAATTTAATAGTATTTGAGGCAATAGGAGAAGAGTGCCTTGTGTCTGAGCATACCGTAAAAACAATAATAGGGCTCAAGGCCAAACCTTAAAGATACTACTATCTAGGGATGGGTACATAAAGATGAACTTTCAAAGGATCACTATCTTCGGCCAGAGCAGTAGGAGAAAAAGGTGTCATAGAAGAGACTGTATGTTGGTGGAACTGGCTGACTGCATTGAGAACTGCTGAGAAGTCACATAAATTGAAGACATTAAACAACAACATAAAAAATAAAATTAATCCAGTGATTTATGTGTATATATATATATAAATATACACACACACACAGAAGTATTGGGATTAGTTTATTCTATATTTTTAAATATTGTTTCTACTAAATAACTCCTAAAGCAATGAGAAATGAACAAATACCACCAGAAGTGAAGATATAAGTCAAAATTTTCAACCGTTAAATTAGAACAATATTTTTTATCTTAAAATGCATAATGATTTCATATTGTATTCCATAATACACCCATAATATACCATATATATATATATATTTTTTTTTTTTTTGCCTGGGCAGGCACTGGGAATCAAACCTGGGTCTCCGGCATTGCAGGCAAGAATTCTGCCTGTGGAGTCACCGTGGCCCACCCTTTAATATACCCATAATATTTTTAAGGAAAAATGTTCTTAATGATTATCATAACTCTAATGGATGCTTTGGAAACACCCTTGGCTTTTTGTAACTCCTGATCTATTTATATATGCTTCCAAGTGTTCTCATCTCCTCTTTGAGAATTATGGTTTCAGATATTTTTCTTTCCCTAAACACCTAAACACACCTAAAACTAGCAAAACACTTTCCCCATGGTAAGTACTTGCTTCTTATTTGAATATATTATTTAATATTTGCATGTATATTTGGGCATTTTGGGCATAAAAAAAGGAAAACTAAAAGTGGAAACAGAAAATCTGTATGCAAATCTGAACTAACTGGGATAAATCATTGTGATTATTTAAAAACATCATCTGCCTGGCAATTTCTAGTAGATATAGCTCCCAAACTGCCTCTATTCTTTCTGCTTTTGCTTTTACTTTTCTCCTCCACTTCGACTATAGTTTCTGGAGAAGATGAGCAAGGGCCATGATTTTAGAGGAAGTCATTATTTTCTAACAATTAACAGGTAGTCACATTTTATGGAGATATCACAAAATGTTCAGAAAAATTCATGATTAATCTCTCCACACAAAGTACATATAACATTTTTCTATTATAAACTTTGCTTATAAAAATGTAAAAAATGCAGGAAATCTCAATAGTAACCATTAAGGATTAATTGGATGACAATTTATTAAACTGCCTTAAAATGGGAAGGGGATGTGATGATCATAATCTAACAACATAGAAAGAAATAAAGAGATATGAAGTGCCAAATTAGCACTCTGGTTCTTTCCATGATTCTTCACACTGTGAATCCATGGTGGATGATAAAATAGGAATGTCAGGTATGAATATAAGTAAAAATGTGTACAACCCTGGGGGGTGCAAGGGTAGTTCAGTGGTAGAATTTTTGCCAAGAAACAAACAGAAAACAAACAAAAATTCAACATCTGGTGCTGCAATAATAGGATACTCACATGGACAAATATTGAAATGTGACCCCACCATACAGAATACAAAAAAAAAAAATGTATACAACAATTAACTCTTTTTAAATTAACAATATACTTTGTGCTTTAAAATCATCAATGATTTGACTAAGGGGAGCAATAAAGCTCTATTGGATTTGTAGCCACGCGACCTGCATTTTTCCCTATTACCCTTGATTACTTTTATGTGAATGATGGTGAATTTAAAGGTGTATATTGCTTTATATACTTTATAAATGTACTTTAATATTGCTTTCTAATTATCTAATCATTTGCTATCTCTCGTCAGGCAATAATGCTTCATTTCATTGAATGTTTTAGTTTATTCGCTCACACTAAATTCTGTGCCAAAGCTATTGATCTTTATAACAATTTTTGTTCTGGTTCTAGTACTATAATTTAATGAATGCTAGGTAACATTATTCTAGCTATAATACATATTTAATTTCTAATAATGAGGTAACTCTGGGAAGATAAAAATGGCAAATAGGTAGCATTTGAGATTCCCTGAATCCCCCTATAAAAGCAGGTCAAGGGACAATATTATTATTAAAATAGATAGCATCCCCATACATCTCCAGATACAAGCATGTATGGACAAACCACTGAATGGTATAAAACCTGCAGTGTTATCAGCATCTACCTGAGAGGAAGAATCAAAAAGGCAGTTGGGCTCCTGTGAGCCCAGAAGTCCCGAGAATCCTTAAATAATCACACTAAGAAGAGTGACTGTATCTGGAAGGGAATGTACAGGATTTAATTCATGGGCGACTACAATGGTATAGAAGAACAGTCTGGACCTTGCAAATCCTCAAAATTAGCAAAATGAATTCCTTTCAAAGACAATGAATAGAATACTTTCTATTGAATAGAAACTTCTGGGACTAGAATCTAAATTGAACACAGGAGAAATAATAAAGGCAGTAAAAATATCACTGAGATGAAAGTAGGGATGGAAGGAGAAGAAACTGATATAAAAAACAGGACTCATTTTATCACTTTGGGAAATGAAAGAAGAAAGAAGAAGCTCTTAGAATCGTGAAGTTTGAAATTCTGACACTGATTCTGGCACTGATCCCTTCTAAATGTATAGGGAAATATTCAAAAAGTGATAAACAAAAATAGACTGCAGTCAAGCTCAATATCAAGTATTCATAATATAAAAAAGGAATAAGAAATAGAATTAAAATTCTATAGGAAATGAATGATAACCAGAAAGATGTGCCCACAAAGAAAACACTGTATCCTAAAACATAAAATGAGTCAAAATGTACTATAGAAAGAGAAAATGAGTGAAAAATCAACATTAATAATAATTGGAAAACTAAAATAATTAGTGAATAAAAATGTAAGACAAAAATAAATGTGAGCCTGTGGCATCATCAATATAGTGACATAAAATACCTACTGTAAACTTTTCTGAAGATTTAGTGGAAAAAAGGGAACATACTTGTTCAGAAATCTGGAGGAAGGTAAAGACTGGATAAGGATCTCACAAATGCTGAATTGAAGAAAAAAATATCAGGTAGGAAATTTCTGTCCTGGACCACCCAGTCCTTTTCCCTCTCCCTCACTCAGTCCCACACAGCTTGGGAAGGTCCCAGAGGCAGTGGCTGGGACCCTACCATCTCCCACTGGAGACCATAAAATCTCTCACAGCACTGAGACAGATCCCCACCTATATCTAGACACAGAGACCCAAGTCTGCAGGGATCCATGCCAGGAATCAAGCAGCTGGGGACTGTAGGATACAAAATGCACCAAGAAGGAGCTTCCAAACTGGAAGAGTAGGGAGAGAACAGCTGAAATCTACTTTTTCCAAGCCCCAAGTAGATTTGGGGAAAGCAGCAAGTTGCCAGGCAGAAACTCTCCTAATCAATTGTTAGGGAACCCAGGAGATGGAGTAGGACATTTTAGGGCCCAAGTGTGGGATGAAGGGACTGTGGAGACATGGGCAGGGACTGGAATTCTGGCTGAGGATTGTGGTGCCCCATCCCCCACCCTTAGGGGAAGTAGCAGTAGGAGACCAGTCCTTGCCTGGAAGATGGCTGCAGGAGTCCTCCACCCCAAGTTTAGAAGGGGAGCAGCCAAACACTGAACCAGATATTTGCTGGTGAAGTGAGAGCAGAGGAGTCCCACCTGGTCAGACATGGCAGGGCTTCAAGACTTGAAAAAAAAAAAAATTCCTGAGGACAAATAAGTAATTGAAGATCACCATCTGCTGGGCAGGCTGGAAGTGCAAGGGAATAAAGCAGGGCATTTGGAAGCCTCTTCAGACCCTATACCAGGCCAGCTGGAGTTGTCTAGACCACAGCATGGGTATCCAGCCCTGTTTTGGGTGGAATACACTGATGAGCCAACTATCAAAACAGTGCCCTATTAAAAATTGAGACAACAACAAAATCCTAGACAAGAGAGAAACTGAACTTCAGAACAGACTCATCAAGATAATCAGATGACCGAACATCAGGTAAAAATCACAAGGCATACTGAAACACAGGAAGGTATGGCACAAAGGAATAAGCTAAAAAGTCAGAGGAGACACAGAATTTGGAAAAACTAATCACAGATGTACAAACAACTCTCCTAATCTATTCGATGAAATGAGGAAATATGCCTAGAGTTAAATGGTATTAATAAGATACTAAGAGAGCATAAAGAAAAATTTTAAAGAATACATGGAAAAAAAACAGACATTATAAAAATGAAAGACTTTGTAGATGAAGTTAAAATATACCAGAGACACACACAATAGCAATTAGAAGAGATAGAAGAAAAGGTCAGCAAGCTAGAAGACAGAACAACTGAATTCAAACAGACAAAAGAACAAGGGGAGAAAAAAATAGAAAAATTTGAGCAGGGTCTCAGGGAAATGATTGACAACACAAAGCATACAGATACACACATCCTATGGGTCCCAGAGGAGATGAGAAGGGAAATTGGCCAGGAAGAATATGCAAGAAAATAATGGCTGAAAATTTCCCAAACCTTATAGAAGATTTAAATATGCAAAAAACAAGACAAAACAAAACAAATCCAAGAAACTCAGCATACTCCAAACAGAACAAATTCAATTAGACTGACTTCAAGACAGATACTAGACTATCAAATGCCACAGAGAAGGAAAAAATTCAGAAAGCAACAAGAGAAAGCAATTGACCACATACAAAGGAAGCCAAATAAGACTGAGTGCTGATTTCTCATCAAACACCATGGAAGTGAGAGGCAGGGTCTGATATATTTAAGATACTGGAAGAAAAATTTCCAGCCAAGAATTCAGTATTCTGCTAAGCTACCCTTCAAAAATGAGGGAGAGTGTTAAATATTCAGGAATAAACAGAAGCTGAGAGAATTCATTAGTAAGAGAACTGAGAACTACTGAAAGAGTTCTGCCAGATGGGAAAAAAAAAAACACAAAAGGGAGTGGTCTGAAGGAGGGTACAGAAATGAAGAGTATTAGTAAAGCTGATTATAAAGATAAGAAAAGAAATAAAGATTTATTGACAAATAAAAGCTAAAGGATAAAATGTTTGGAGTAAGTGCTGCTTTTGCAGTAATAATGTTGGATGTTAATGGATCAAACTTCTGTTTTAGCTTGTTAATGCTGCCAGAAATGCAATAGAGCAGGAATTGGTTGGCTTTTACAAAGGAAATTTATTAGGTTACCAATCTATATTTCTAAAGCCATAAAAATATCCAAACTAGAGTATCCAGATAAAGATGCCTTGATGCAAGAAAGGGCCAATGATGTTTGGGGTTTCACTGTCAGTTGGGAAGGCAAATAACTTGTATCTGCTGGTCCTTGTTCCTGGCTTCATTGGTTTCAGCTACTGATGCCAGTGTTTTCCTCTCTAAGCATCTGTGTGCTTGCACTAAGCTCCTCTGAGATACAACTGTGGGTTCTGGCTTGCTTGGAATTTTCTGGGAAGGCACATGGAAACATCTGCTGGGCTCTGAATCTCCAAACATCCATGTCTAGGCATCTGCTCTCTCTGTCAGGACTCCAAGCATCTCCAAATGTTGCATCTTTGTCAGCCCTGAAGCAACTGCCTTTTCTCCAAATTGTCTCCCCTTTTAAGGACTCCAGTAAACTAATCAAGACCCATCTTGAATGGGCAGTGTCACATCTCTATCTAATCAAAAGGCCACACCCAAATTGGTGTGTCACATCTCCATGGAAAAAGTCTAATCAGAAAAACACACCTGCAGTTGGGGGGGGGCAGTCTCCATGGAAACAACCTAATCAAATGTTTTCACTCTACAATATTGAATCAGGATTAAAGGACCTGGATTTTCTGGGGCACAGAACACTTTCAAACCAGCACAATTTCTGAGTCAAAAAATAAAATGGCAGAATGGATTTAAAAATCTGATCTATCTATATGTTGTTTACAAAAGACTCAATTTAGACCTAAAGATGTGAACAAATTGAAAGTGAAAGGATGCAAAAAGATATTCCACACAAGCAGTAATCAAAATATTGCTCAGGGAATTATAATAATATCAGATAAATTAGAATTTAAAAGCAAAAATATTATGAGACAAAGAAGGACACAATATATTAATAAAAGGGGAAATTCACCAAGAAGAAATAACAATTACAAGTATTTATGCACCTAATCAAGGTGCCCCTAAGTACCTGAAGCAAACCCTAGCAAAACTGAATGGAGTAATAGATGTCTCTAGAGTAATAGTGGAATTCTACAACACATCACACTCTTCTATAGATAGAGAATCTTAACAGAGGACCAATGAGTATTCACAGAACCTAAATAATATAATAAATGAACTATACCTAACAGACATATATAGAACATTGTACACCAGAACAGTAGGATATACATTCTTCTCAAGAACTCAAGGAACATTCTCCAGGTTAGACCATATGCTGTGGCACAAAATAGGTCTTAGTAAATTTAAAAAGATTGAAATTACACAAAGCACTTGTTCTAATAATAATGAAATAAGGATGGAAAAAAAAACAGAGACCTGGAAATTACACACATGTATGGAAGTTAAACAACATGCTTTTAAGCAATCAGTGGCCAAGGAAGAAATTACAAGAGAAGTCGGTATATAGCCCCAGACAAAGGAAAATAAGAACACAACATATGAAAACTTATGAGATACAACGAAAGCAGTGTTAAGAGGGAAATTTATAGCCCTAAATGTTCATATTGAAAGGAAGAAAAAGTTACTATCAAAGACCTAAATGCATACCTGGAAGAGCAAGATAAAGAACATCAAACTAATCCCAAAATAGAAAGGAAGGAAGGAAGGAAGGAAGGAAGGAAGGAAGGAAGGAAGGAAGGAAGGAAGGAAGGAAGGAAGGAAGGAAGGAAGGAAGGAAGGAAGAAAGATAAAAGTAAAAACAAATTAAATTGAAAATTAAAAAACCATAGAGAGAATCAATAAAACTAAAAGTTGGTTCTTTGAAAAGATCAATGAAATTGACAAAACCTTAGCTAGACTGACAGACAAAAAGAGAGAAGATACAAGTAATTAAAATAAAAAATGAGAGGGGTGTTATTAACATGGACCCCAAACAAATAAAATAGATAATAGGATTCTATGAACACCTGTATGCTAGCAAACTAGACAACGTAGAAGGAATGAACTTTGTAGAAACGTGCAAACGACATACACTGATTCAATAAGAAATTCAAGACCTTACCAAACCAATTACAAGTAAAGAGGTTGAATCAGCCATCAAAAACTTACGAAGAAAGAAAATCACAGCACCAGATGGATTCACAGGCAAATTTCACTGAGCATTCCAAGAAGAATTAAAATCATTCTTCTCAAACTCTTCCAAAAATTTTGAAAGGGAAAGAACACTACTTAACTCATTTTATGAAACCAACCTTACCTAAAACCAAAGCCAAAGGTACTTTAAGGAAAGAAAACTACAGACCAATTTCTCTAATGAATATAGAAATGATAATCCTCCAAAAATGCTTGCAAATCAAGTTCAACAACATGTCAAATTGAAAGGATAAAACTACATGATCATCTCAGTTGATGCAGAATAGGCATTTGACAAAATCTAGCATTCTTTCTTGATGAAAACAGTTCAAGAGATAGAAATAGAAGGGAAATTCCTCAACATAATAAAAAGCATATATGAAAAACCCATGGCTAACATCATACTCAATGGTGAATGCCGAAGGCTTTCTCTCTAAATTGGAAAGAAGACAAGGATGTCCATTACCATCACTATTATTCAACATCGTGCTATATTAAGTTCTAGCTAGAGTAATTAGGTGAGAAAAAGAAATATAAGACATTCAAATAAGAAAAGAAGAAGTGAAATTCTCATTATTTACAGATGATATGATGCTATATTTAGAAAATCCTGAAAAAATCACTACAAATCTACTTAGGCTAATATGCGAGCTCAGCAAAGTGGTGGGAAAAAAGATCAATGCACAAAAATCACTGGTGTTTCTATACACTTATAATAAGTTATCTGGGGAGGTATTTAGAAAAAAATTTCATGTACAAAAACCACTAAAAAGTCAAATATTTAGGAATAAACTTAGCCAAGGATGTAAAGAACCCAAACACCAAAAACTACAAAACATTGCTAAAACCTATCAAAGAAGCTTTAAATAAATGGAAACACATTCCATGTTCTTGGATCAGAAGGCTAAGTGTCATTAAGATGTCAATTCTATCCAGATTTACTCACAGATACAATGCAATCCCAATCAAAATTCCAACAGACTAACTTGCAGAAATGAAAGGTGATTAGCAAATTTATTTGGAAGTGTTAAGGGCTGCAAATAGCCAAAAATGTCTTGAAATGTAGAATGCATTGGGAAGACTCACATTTCCTGTCTTTAAAGCATATTATAAAGCTACAGTGGTCAAAGTGGCATGGTACTTGCATAAAGATAATGTATTGGTTAATGAAATTGAATTGTGAGTTCAGAAATAGACACTCATATATGGCCAGTTCATTTTTAACAAGGCTTCCAATTCCACTCAAAATTCTCTTCAATAAATAGTGTTGGGAGAATGGATATCCATGTCCCCCAAAAATGAAAGAGGACCCCTATCTCATACCCTATACAAAAATTAACTCAAAATGGATCAAAGATCTAAATATAAGTACCAGTATCATAAAACTAGAAGAAAATATAGGGAAACATCTTCAAGATCTAGTGCTAGGCAGTAGTTTCTTATACCTTACAGTCAAAACACAAGCAATAAAAGAAAATCTGGATAAATTAGAGCTCCTTAAAAATGAATAGTTATGTTCTTCAAAGGACTTTTTCAAAAGATTGAAAAGGCAGCAGACTCAATGGGAGAAAATATTTGGAAACCACATATCTGATAAGGGTTGATATCCAGAATGAATAAATAGATCCTACAACTCAACAATAAAAAGACAAACAGTCCACTTGATAAAAGGGGATAAGATATGAATAGACATTTTTCCAAAGAGGAAATACAAATGGCTAAAAAGAACATTCAAAGATACCCTGCTTCACTAGCTATAAGGGAAATGCAAATCAAATCATAGTAAGATATCATTTCATATCTGCTAGAATAGCTGCTATTAAATAAACAGTAAACTACAAGTGCTGGAGAGCATATGGAGAAATAGGAACACTTATTCACTGCTTTTGGGAATGTTAAATGGTACAGCCATTGTGGAAGATGGCTTATGTACCACACCAATATTAGGAGTCAACAATAGGGAGCATAAAGGGTATGGGAAGTTCTGGGTTTTCTTTTTTATTTTTATTTCTCTTTCTGGAGAAAAGAAAATGCTTTAAGATTGATCATGGTATCGAATGAACAACTATGTGATGTTACTGTGAGTCATTGATTATATATTTTGGATGAGTTATATGGTGTGTGAATACATCTCAATAAAATTGCATTATGAAAAATGAATTTGAGAAATTCAGGTAAGATTTATAAATGAATTTTTTTTAAAACACTGGAGACTAAACTAGAAAGAACCTAAAAATGAGTAAACAGAAATTAATTTAGATGAAAACGATATGGAAAGGAAAACATTTTGAAATCACAGATAAATGACAACATTAAAGGATGCAAGAGAAAGTGATAAATATTGACGATAGTCTAGGATGACCCAGGATATTTATATTAGACCCTCACATTAAAAATAATCAATATGATCCACTGTTGATAGAGAAGTACAATGATACAGCCCCTCTGGAGAGTACTATGGTAGTTTCACAGAAAGCCAAATATAGGGTTGTTACATCATCCTGAAAAACCATTATAAGAAAATATCTGCAAAGTTCCTTAAGGGACTGAGGAAAAATGTAGAAATATTAAGTTTCCCCACCTGGGGAATTCCTGATATTCTCATAAGCATTAGGGTCTTCTAACTTAATAAGCCAAGTCCTCGACTTTGGGGCTTGCTCTTATAAAACTTATTCCTGTGGAGGAGAAGCTAAACCTACCTATATTTATGCCTAAGAGTCACCCCTAGCATACCTCTTTTGTGGCTCAGATGTTGCCTCTCTCTCTAAGCCAACTCTGCAAAGAAAATCACTACCCTATGCCCTACCTGAAATGTCACTCCCAAGAGTATGAATCTCCGTGGCAACATGGTACATCACTTCCAGGGATGAGCCTTGCTCTGGAATCATGGAATTGAGAAAGGCTTCTTGACCAAAAAGGGGAAAAGAAATGAAATAAAATAAGATTTCAGTGGTTAATAAGAGATTTCACATAGAGTCGAAATGTCATTCTGGAGGTTATTCTTATGCATTATGTAGATTATCCTATTAGTGTAGTAGAATAGCTAGAAGGAAATGCCTGAAACCTTTGAACTATAATCCAGTAGCCTTGACCTTGAGGGTGATTGTATAACTATAGAGCTTTTACGGTGTGACCATGTGATTGCGAAAATCTTGTGATTGATGCTCCCTTTATCCAGTGTATTGGCAGATAAGTAAGAAAATAAAGACAAAAAATAAGTACAAAATTGAAGGGATAAGGGGTTTAGGATGTTTTGGGCATTCTTTTTTGTTTATTTAGTTATGTTTTTTGAGTAATGAAAATGTTCTAAAATTGATTGCGGTGATGAATGCACAACTATATGATGACACTGTGAGTAATTGACTACACACTTTGGATGAATATATGGTATGTGAATTTATCTCAATTAATTTGCACAAACATAGTATGATATAGCAAATGCAGAAGAAATGAAATTCCAGAAAACTTTCCTGAATTACAGAATACTTACAAAAATATGTAACTATATTGAAAAGCATATTCTATATAATTATTATATATTTAAATAAAACTATTTACTTCAAAGTAGAAGAATAAATGCTTTGGGTATCAAAGCAAAAAGACCAAACTCTTATTAGAGAAAGATTATGTATATATATATATATATATATATATATATATATATATATATATATATATATATGCCAATGAGCAAGTTTAAGATAATCAAGGATAGAAAATATGAGTGCCAGATTTAATATCCAACTAGTCTATCTTTCAAGTAAAAAGCAGCAGACAAGATGATATGAACATATGGAATATGCTTTCTTGGAAATTTTCTATCTAATGAGCTTCTAAAACTAAAAGAACTAGAGAAATATTGTCACGAGGCTAGTTGGTGAACACTGACTATTTATCTGTAGAACTAAGGCAAATGAAGATCATAGGAGACAGTATGTTATGCCATGTTATACAGTCTGCCAGCATAAATACATTTAGATTAGTATGGGGGTGAGAATGGGAATTGTCTATTTTAAGTAAAAAAATTTTAAAGTTGCTGCTTGTCTCATAGGTATCACGAAGAAATAAAGTATATTAAAATATATTTACTCTGTTTGCACAGTAAGTTTCATAAACTAATTTAAAATTAAGGCAACAAGGGAAAAAATCTGCAAGTTCAGATAGCCAGGTTCTTAAATTCTAAGTATTAAACACCTTCCTTTTACCTTCTTTGCAAATGGACTTGCACTATGCATGAAACTTGACTACATTTTAGGACAAACATAAATCCCAATAAATTCAAAGAATAAATCTAATGTAATACAAGCAAAATTCTCCGAAATTAAATTATAAAACTAAAAATTAATAACAGAATAAAACCTCCTGGCTTAAAGTTAATAATAAAACCCCAGCACACTACTAACTCCTGATTAAAGAAATATACACAATTTTATTTTAGAATTTCTTGAAAATACTGATAATATATACAAAACATATCACAATCATGGTAAAGCTAAAACACTATCATGGGGAAATGCATAGCATTCAAATATTTATATCAGTAAAATATTTATATCAGTAAAAAGATCGCCCTGTGCCTTCCCACATAAGAAAGAACCTCAGTGGAAAGTTAGCTGCCTTTCCTCTGAGGAACTAACGAAATAAATCCCCTTCTATTAAAAGCCAATCAGTCTCTGGAATGTGTTGCATTCTGGCAGCTAGCAAACTAGAACATTTTCCCTACCCCTGCCAACCATCCTATACAAGCCATACCCCTTCCTTTGCTCAATGCTGTTGCATCTTAGGCATCAGCCCGCCTGCACATAGGTTCACAGTAAAACTGCTTTCATCGAATTTTGTTCTCTTCTCCTCCCTCCCAGTCAAAAAACCTACCATATTCATGTCGCTTGTCCATTTTAAATGAAGACTATCTTTTTGTCGTGTGATAGCAGATTTTTATATACTCTGCATATTATACTGTATCAGATAAATAACTCACAACTATTTTCTCCCATTTTGTAGGTTGTCTTTTCATTTTCTTAATAATGTCCTTTGCACACGTTTTTACATTTGATTAAGTTCATTTCATCTATTTTTGTTTTATTACTTTTGCATTTAATGTCATATCTAAAAAGTTATTATAAGATCCAAGGTCATGAAAGTTTTCTCCTATCTATTCTTTCAAAAGTTTTATCTGTTATGTTTACATGCTTGATCCATTTTAAGTTTATTTTTGTATATAGTGTAAGGTAGGAATTCAGCTTTATTCTTTTGCTTGTGGATATTTGGTTTTCCGAGGACCATTTGTTGAAGAGGCCATTATTTCCCCACTTAATGTTCTTGGACGCTGTTGCAAATCAATTGATCATAGATGTGTGGGTTGATTTCTGTATTCTCAACTCTATTACATTGGTCTACATGTCAGTACTACACTGTTTTGATTACTGTAGCTTTGTAGTAAGTTTTGAAATCAGGAAGTGAAGTACAAAAGAAAACCATAAGATACCACTTCACAACTCTAATATAGCTATAATTTATTTATTTATTGTGAAAAATGGCATATATACAAAAAGCAATAGTTTTCAAAGCACACTGTAACAGATAGTTGTAGAACGGATTTCAGAGTTTGGTTTGGGATACAATTACACAGTTTTAGGTTTTCCTTCTAGTGCTCCAAGACACTGGAGACTAAAATCAATATAATGATTCAGCAGTCATACTCATTTGTTAAATCCTATTTTCTTTATTATATTATATATTATATATTATTATTATTTATTATATATGTGTATTATTATAATTCCACCTTCTCCTTTGATCTTCTCCCAGTCATCAGAGGTATTTGGGCTATGCCCATTCTAAATTTTTTCATTTTGGAAAGGGTTGCTGATAATATGGGATGGAGGATGGAACTAGTTGATGTTCTGGAGAAGCTAGCCTCTCTGGATTTCAGGACTTATTTGGCTTAGGAACCCATCTGAAGATTGTAGGTTTCTGAAAAGTAATCATAGTGCATAGAACCTTTGTAGAATCTCATATAAAACCCTAGGAGTTCCTTATGGTTGGTGGGGATTGTTTTGATTGGGGTTTAGCAAGCCATGGTAAATAGCAATATCTAGCTGAAGCTTGTGTAAGAAAGACTAGCCTCTACAGTAGCTTCTCAACTCTATTTCAACTGTTTCAGCCACTGATATTTTAATTGTTACAATTCTTTTCCCCTTTTTTGTCAGGAAGGCATTGATGATCCCATCGTGCCAGAGTCAGGCTCATCCCTGGGAGTTATATTCCAAATCGCCAGGGAGAATTTCACCTCTGTAAGTCATGTCCCATATAGAGGGAGAGGGTAATGATTTCCATTGCCAAGTTGGCTTTAGAGAGAGAGAGAGAGAGAGAGGTCACACCTGAGCAACAAAAGAGGTGGTCTGGAAGTAACTCTTAGGCATAACTATAGGTAGGGTAAGCTTCTCTGCTACGTAAATGAGCATCACAAAAGCAAAAGGTCAAGGGCTTGGCCAATTGACTTGGGAATAGCTATTGTTTGAGGCAGTATATTTTTCTCCATCCCTCAAGGGATTTTGCCAATACTTTTAAATTACCTGCTCAACATACTCTGGGATATATCTGGGCATTACATTATGCTATATAGAATTACAAGCCCTAAATTCCCATTCTAGGCTCCTTGTGTTTGGGTTTGTTAAATGATCTATCCAGACAGGTTTAGTTAAATTATGTGCTATAGAATATTTAGGTTCTGGACAAAATAAACCTCCCTTCCTTTGGTTTCATAGGATAAATGCAGTTCTAAAATAAAGGAAATGTCTTCCTCACACCTGTATTCTGATTTACCTTAGTCTTGACCCAATTGGATTCATATTTATCTCTAATTGAAGCCTGATATCTTTTTTCAATTTCTTTATCAGTTATTGTATGTGGCAATGCTGAATTTCAGAACTACAGAACTCCTAATCTGAGTCTTAGGTGTCACAGAGTACCCAAAGTTCCTGAAAAGTACCAAGTTATACATATATATCACAACCTCTCAAAATCTAGAAATAACAAGTACTAAATGTAACTGCTAGAAGAGCTTACAATCTAGGCCCCAATTTTCTTATAAATATGTTTTAAATGAAACCTCACAATATTTACTCTTTTGTTTCTAGCTGATGTTGCATTATATAATACACCACAGGTTCATTTACAATGCTGTGTGCCTCACAACTTTGTTCCTTTCTGTACAGGACAATATTTGATCATATGTATACACCACAACCTGCCATTCTACTTCTCTCTCGGTGTATCCTTCATATGGCATAATATAAAAAATGGAAAATAACAATGTTGGAAAGGACATGAAGAAATTGGAACTCTTATACATTGTTAGTGGGATTGTAAAATGGTGTAGCCACAATGGAAACAGTTGGAGGTATTTCCCCCCAAATTTAAACATAGAACTACCATATGATTCAACTTCTAGGTTTGTACTCATAAAATTGGAAGCAACAACTCAACTATATATTCATACACAAATGTTCATAACAGCATCCTTCACAATAATCAACAGGTAGAAGCAACTCAAATGCCCATTGACAGGTATATGGATAAACAAAAGGTATATATATACAGTAGAATGCTATTCAACCATACGGAGGAATGAAGTTATGATACATGTGACATCATGGATGAATCTTGAAAGCATTATGTTGAATGAAATAAGTCAGACACAAAAGGACAGAAACTGTATAATTCCCCTTTTATAAATAAATGGCTAACTCCACAAAATATGTCTAATAAATAAATCACTTGTGAATTGCATAGCATCAAATAAAATTTTGCAATTCAAATATTAGTAAACTGAATCCAATAACAAATTAAAAGTTATGCATCATGATCAAGTGAAGTTAATTTCATTATACAAGGGTAGTATAATATGAAGATGTCAATTAATTAAATCTTCATATTAGAAATCAGAAAAACTATATGACCTTCTCTGTAGATCCAGTAAAGATTTTTGGCAAAATTCAACACCCACTTAAATTAAATAAAATTAGAAAAATAGGAATTAATGGATACATCTTTAACAAAAAAAGTGCATATACTTCAGCTGCAAAGATAGCATGTTCTTTAAGGGGGAAACATTGAAGAATTTTCTACAAATTTCTTGAAGAAGCAAAGGATCCTGTTATTTTCACTACTCTTTGAATGTTGTATTGGAAGAATTAGTCAATACACTTAGGACTGATAATCTGTTAGAGGTGTATTACTTTGAAACAAAGACCAAAATGAAACAAAAAAAATTTCAATTTACAGATGATATGATTAGATACTTGAAAACCTCAAAAGAACCTATTAAAAGGTGTTCCTACTGACAATAAAATAATTTAGTAAAATAGAAGGTAATATAATTAGCATGCAATAATCAAATCATTACATATACACACAAAAATCAGAGGATATCTCAAATGAGAAAACCCCATTTATGGTAACAGAAGGAAAAGAAAACCCTGTTTGTGTAACTTAACAAGAAATGTTCAAAACACATATGAGAGGGAAATGTGATGGTGGCTCAGTGGCAGAATTTTTGCCTGCCATGCCAAATACCTGGGTTCGATTCCTGATGCCTGACCCTTCCCCCCCCAAAAAATACACATATGAGAAGAAAATATATAAATATTCCTGAAGTACACAGAAATAGAATTGATCAAATGGAAAAATATATATTCATGAATAGGACAACACAACATTATAGAGATTCTTGTTCTCTCTAGGTAAAATTACACTTAATAAATACTAATAAAGTGCCAGCAGACCTTATTTTGTACGCTAGTCAATATAATTGTGAATTCATTTGGAAGAACTAACAGGCAAGAATAAACATGAAAATGCTGCAAAGGAAGAAAAATAAATGGGGAATGAGGAGGTTAATATACAAAAAATTCCCCACAAATTTAAAACAATTTGATATTATTACATCAGTAGCCAAACCAATGATACAGAATAGAAAATCCAGAAATAAACCAAATTGAATATGGATATGTAACATAAAATAAAGGTGTTACATGAATCAGTAGGGAAAATATCACACTTGTTAATAAATGAGTAACTAGAAAACTTTATGGAAAATGGATAAATGAAGAGAAGATCTAAGTTTCTTATTATTTCACATTTTTTGCCATCTTATATGTGTGTTATTTATATTCTTAAAAATATGATTGCACTTTAGGATGTTTTAATATCATAAACACCAATCAAGTTTCCTAAATTTAGCCAGGCTAGGTCCAAGGCTGTCTCTTTGACAAGTAGCTAATGTATTCGATGAATGTCAGGTGTTCAGAGAAATCCCAGATTAAACATAGTGCAACTTTCTCCTACTGTATTTTTATCTAAGATTGCATTGAGGGTTGTTGGTGGCAACATGCCATAATTGACATTTAAAGTATAACTTTTCCAATAAAATAAACTTAGGTTATACAGTGGAATGCAAATTTTCTTACTTTCAATGATTAAACTTGAGAGTTCAGAGGAACTCTGTGTGGATAATAGGTTACTTCAGGCTGTGTCCCCAGGCTCACAAGAGGATAAATCTTCCTTTCTGGATGCTATTGGCAGCAGTTCAAGGGAAAAAAATGGAAAGCATTGCCTTCAGTTCTTATATCCTTTCCTTCATCTTCTCCTTTCTTCATTTCCATTTCAAAGCAGACCCCTCCAGTTTTTTATGTTCCCCACCCTCCCCATGGCCTGCAGGATAGTGCCCCGGTTCCCTGGATCCATGAGATGTGTGAAGACTGTTCACTGAAAAGTTTGATAGAGCAGGGGTGAGCAGAGTGTAAACAATGGGAGAGAGATCCAGCAGCAAAAATTGGGGAAAAATGGAGGCCCTGAAAGATGAGACCAACGGTGGTTTCTATTTATAAAGGGTTTAACTCTGAGCAGGAAGATGATAATCCTAAATGGGTTAATTTTCTCTAATATACTGGCAGTGCAATTAAAATTTTCAGTGGATAAATGGTATTTTTTTAACCTGTCTCCTCTAATTGCACTTGTTCAAATGTTTTGTTAGCTCCCAGAGAGTGCTCCTGCACTCCTTCCTCCCCCCCACCCCACCCTTCTGTCACATCAGAACTTCAGGGTGATGATTTCCACTCACAGAAGTATCTTCATGGGAACAAAAACTTCCACCAAAGCTTGGGTTACTCGGTTCATGATGATTTGTTTTTCTTTTGTATGTTTTATAGTGGGGGTAACATTTCATCCTTTTTCCATGTGACTCTATTGTTATCGCAGCATCATTTGCTGAATTTGGGGGAGGGTGGGGTGGGGGGATGGGGAAGTGCATGGGCCAGGAATCGAACCTAGATCTCCCATAATGCAGGTGAGAATTCTGCCACTGGACTACCCTTGCACCCCGGGTTTGTGTTGATTTGATTCAGAACATAGCAAAGGAAATATTTCCATGGAAAGAAATCAATAAACTACTAGCTATAGAAATCATGTGATGTATTCTGTAAATCCAATAGGTAACTGAGTGAACCTACTGACAAGAGGGAACCTTACATACGGGTAGGAATGGGTCCCCACTTGAATCCACTACTTATGTCTATGCATATGCCTGCCAATAACTCTTCAATCCAATTTACCCCCTCAATGGACAGTAGCTAGGAAAGGGAACTCTAGTTGGCTCTTCATTTTGCTGATTATTGGAAAATTTAGAAAACTGTAGAGCGATGGAGGAAGGTCAATGTGCTGGAGCCTGTTAAGTGCAGTGGAGAGTGGAATATGTAGCTATGTCCAATCATCGTTACAGAGGAGCAGCTAGATTGGGCAAATACATAGAAAACGCAATTTACAGTGTTAGTAGGAAATGTATTATTACTAATGTTTTTACTTGATTTTAAAATTTTGATTCTGGTCATGGGTACATTCCCTAAGCTCTTTTAACTGTATAATTTTTGGTCAAATGTGAATGCCATTGATTCCTAGGCATATGACTTTGTTCAGTATACTTTGAGATGCAGTGAGAAAGTAATTCTCCTGCACCATACTATACTCCTTTCCAACACAGCATATGGTTCTTAATTTTCGGAGAAATGAGACACATGGTTTAAGTTTCATTTTGACTCTAGTGGATTCAGATATACTCAGCAGTCTGGCCTTGTTCGTATAGAAAATACTTAAAATGTCATTATTGCGGTGAGTGTTTTACATAAGTTTGCTTCAAAAAATGTCTCAGCAAATACATGCTTTTGTTTATATGTGTATCTTTGAAGATATGTGTATGTATATATATGTGTGTGTGTATGAGAGAGACAGAGAGAGAGAGAATCTCAAAAGAGAGTACTTTGGCAGAGAGTACTTGCTTACTAAATGCAGAACAAATATATGACTGTGAAGTAGATGAATATTTGCATAAAGAACAGATAAAAGAATGGATGAGCATCTGCTATAAAATTTCTACATAATCAATGTTTGATACTCATTAAATGCTTAAGAGTTTGTCATCTTTTAATTCCTTCTATTATAATATTTTTAAAATTTTAAAATAAAGGACATATGAGGCAAGTATGCAGTCATCTTCAAAGTTAAATAAACATGATTTAAAGCTAGTTTCTAATTGAACTGTTAAATCGCAGGATGTTGTAGCATAATTCAAAGTTATTTTTCTTTGAATATTAATTGCACAAACATTTAACTGCCTATTGTTTTCAGATCCTGTGATACCACTACAGAGTTGAAATGAGTGATTTACACCTCTCAAGTAGATTATGGGATAGAAGGAGAAGAGCTTGAAAACAAATAATTTAAATACAGTGCCCAGAGGTTGGAGGTGAGGGGCTGACATAGAATTAGACTTCTCTAAAAGTGACCAAAATGATTATAATCTCTAGTTAAACATTCTAGAATGGCAGACCTATTTTAGGAACTATGATCCTGGTAATTCTAAAGATATTTACATGGAAGTATTTTGTCAACCTGTGTATTTCTCTATCTGCCCATCTGATCATTTTCCCTTTCAGTGCATCTGCCCTACCTGGAATTATAACCATTTCTAATAGACTGCCTCCACCTGTGAAGCCATGGAACACAAAAGACAGGGACTTGGAAAGGCAGAGTCAGAGGCAGCAGAAAAGTGCACAGCATGGAAAACTAACTTTAATAAATGTCTTGGCATGAGGACAACGGACACCTTGGAAAGGAGAATGGTGTCTTTGAAGTATGTCTGCAGAAAAGTCAGCTCTAGCAGGGCTCGTCCAGAACACCTGCCAGTTTCAGGACTGAGGTTAAGTCTGTTCACTATCAAAAGTGCACATATCAAAAGCTTAAAATTAAACAAAAGGAAATGAATGCATTTTTAGCCCTTGTTTACCAACATTTGTGTTTTAAGCAAGCTATTCATTAAACCCAGTTGGGTGGGCTTACACTGTAGACTTTCTGTATGGCCAATCAATGTGTCTATCCAGTTATCTAGACAAGTGTTAAAAACTCTAGATTCCATTTTGGATTATTTATCACCCTTCCTTTTCACTTATGATATTAAAAGAATTCATAAATTTTAAAGAGTAAAATGCTTTCCTAGCACATTCATTAATACTTAGGGACTAGATCTAACTTTAAATTTAGTATGGCTAAAAAAATTCACAAAATTGAAAAATCCGTTTAACAAAATACACTACATATGTATCACAAAGGAAATATCTGTAGCTTTCTCTTCCTTTCTATATATACATATACACATATACACATGCACAAACAGAAATGCGGAATAAAGAGTGAGAAAGAGATAAAGAATGGAGGAGGAGGAGAAGCAAAGAGTGAGAGAAAGAGGAAGAGCACATGCAATCAATAGTGGCAAAGAAGTATAAAGCTTCCGTATTTTTAGCTGAGCATTCTGCATTCCTGGAAACTAAAGATACATTTTTGTCATTCTGGTACACTATTATGTGATTATTCCCTACCCAATTTGCATTTTCAATTTTTTTTTTGTGAAACATTGCGTGTATTGTGAATTTTGTCATTTTTCAGCCAAGTTTGACAGTCCAACAGCTGTGGGAGACTCACTTCGATTAGAATTGACAAAAACGATTATTTCATTTCAAGTACATTTAAAATGATTTCTCTTCCGATTTTTAAAATGTGAGTAATTATTTAAACGTACTATAAATGATCAGATTTGTCATTCTTAAATTATTTCTACTTTGGAATCTTCTTTAAGTCCTTAAATGATTCTTAAATTTTGGTCTCTACATTCCTTCTCTTTATTACTCTTTACATTTTATTTTGAAGAGTATAATTAGGTCTGAAGAATTCTATCATGATCCTTACCACCTTCACAAAAAAATATTTTCAAGTTTTTTGTTTGTTTGTTTTTTAGTGATATGTTTGGTCTATTTCGCTTTACTTCTCCTTATTTTCTTTATGTAACTGAGTCTCCCAGGGCTAAAAATTGAGATATAATGAGAGGGAAATAATGTATTTGGCACCTGGCAATCATAATCATTCCTGTTTTAGGTTATGTTCTCCTCCAGGTCTGAGTATGAGGTGAATGTGGGACAATCAACCAATAAATGAACTGCCCTTTTTATTGTCCTAAAAACCTCAATGAACTCATAAATATTTTAATCTGAGTTTCTTGTGGCAATGGCTGAAATGGGAATTGATCTGTCGAACTGTCAGAGACACTATTAGTATATCTTATTTCAGCAGATATTTAACTCTTGCTGGCACATTTACAGCATATTGAGAGTTATCTTTAAAAAATAAAAGCCTATAAAGTGGGAATAAATGCCACAGCTTTTGTTAAGTTATCTTGTTCTATAGGTAGATATTTTTTAAGTGGCAAATGAAATGGGAAAGCAAAAAGAAATATGCCAATTGGATTCAAAGTGGTTGTTAAAACTATTGCTTCCCTATGCAAAAGGTTAAACACAAACCATCTTGTTCTGCAGAAAGGAGAAACAACACAGCTATTAATCTGGATTTATTTATGCTTCTATTATTCATTGAGAAAATTTTCTAGTGTTTTACAATCATATTCCATAAATTTAAATATCAGTAGAAAAAAATTCAAATAACTCCTTGGGCAAAATTTAAGACAGTTAAATTTCAAACCTATCTCTAGTATTACTAACACTTAAGACCCTATGTAAGTGTGTGTGTGTATATTTAGCTATTAAGACCTAAGCATATTTGCATTTTCCAGTTCACTCTATATGTAGCAAAACATATAAACACACATATTAATAAATACGTTTTGTCTGGGTTGGCAGAGATATAAACAGCTTCTAGCCCAGTACCAAGTGTAGCCCTTGTGCTCTAAAAGAATTTGCTGATGTGTTGAAATATTCTATTCATCAATGACATCGACTTTTGTTCTTCTCTAATAAAGTTATATTTAATGCTAAATACTTCAAAATGGGTATAGCACACATTAAAAAATAAAGCAGTTTTCAGTATGCTTATAGTCTCTGGATATCTTTCTTTTCACGAGGTTTCTAAACCATATAAAATCCATTGACCTCAGCAGATGTAAGTGAAAACTTGAAAAAATATTTTTTCATATACTGAGGAATATTCTGAGGAGTGTGCTGTGTTAGTCCTGGTGCAATCTATTTAGCTAGTGGTGAAATTAATTCTGCTTGGCCTCCTCATATGTCTCAGATGCCATATTCTCTAAATGATGTTTAGACATAAATCTACTGTGTATGTTTATTTATCCTCCAGAAAATGATAACATTTTCTGAATATATGTCATTTAAACTTTTCTATGGAAAATAAATAAAATTTTCATACAAATGTTTTTCTATAAAACTTTCCAGTAAGAGTGAATTATTATACAATTGCAGAAGCTTGTTTCACTATGAATTATACACTCAACAGTAGACGCTAGTAGGATAGTTTGTATTTCTTTTAGTAAACAAAAGCTACAAATTATTTTACTAAAATAGGAGTGCTAGGAAGTTTTAATAGAAGGCACTAAGACATGAAGAGACAATACATCCTGTTGATGGATAATAGATTCAAAATGAGATATGGCATAAGGCACTGAATTCTGAATACTTCTCAAATACTTTTATTTCTCCTTTCTCAAAATTGTTTCTTTTTTAGACAATGCGTAATTCTCTCCCAATTTTAGTAAATTTTATCTAAAACAGAGGAATCTTAGGAATTAGATATACTTGATTTAAATCTTAGATAATCCCTTCAATAGCTGTGTGATCTTGCCAAAATCTTAACTCTCTTAGAATCTACATGTATATATGCATAAAGTGAAGATATTAACGGCTACTTCAAAGAACTGCTGTGTAGATGAGATGAGATTTGCAAATTAAACAGCATGGCACTTGATACATAGTAGGTGCTTTATCAATATTGGCTTCCTTTCCCTTCCAATGTATAATTATAGCTTCGTTTGTAAAAATGAACATCATTTTTTTTTGCTGCATAACTTCCTTGCATTTTAATAGCTCCATATTCCTATTATCCATTCTTGACACTGATTGCGTATATAAAATCCCAAGCGATTTATTAATTTCAGATAATCGCTCAGATGTCTTTGTCTGGTGGATGCTGATCAAAATTTAACCGAATATCATGGTCTCTTGTGGGTATTGAAAAGGACCTAATACTCTTAAAGGTTGTCCAAGGTCCACAAAATATTTTAAGGTGGTACCTGGGTCTGTCGACAATTTAAGGTCTGAGTAACCTGAACTATAGGTGAATTTTGCATTCCAAACTGAAAGTGCTGCTCAAATTGTTTTACTAATGCTAATTTCTTACATGTAGTTGGATAAAAGAATAGTGAGAAATAAAGCTGGAGGGATAAGCAGCAGTCAGACTTGGAAGGATCATTGTAAATATGTCTCTGTAAAGTGTATTATGCTATTGCTTGAATTAATACTCCTTTCCTCAATTTTGCATGTTCTCTGAATTAAGTTTTTTTTTTTTTTTTTTTTGGCATGGGCAGGCTCTGGGAATCAAATCTGGGTCTCTGGCATGGCAGATGAGAATTCTGCCAACTAAGCCAGCCTTGCACTTCCTCTCCCTCACTGTATTTTTCTACTGTAGACTGTGATAAGAATGAATTAGCAGGGTCTGGAAGGAAGAAAGCAGGAGGAGGGACATAAGCATTCCATATGTATTCTGGATACACGTTGTTTATCAAATATAATATTTGGAAATATTAGTTTGTAGTTTGACTTTTTGTTTTTGTGTTTGTTTTATCAGTCTTTCAAATAGTGGAATTTTAGATATTGAGGAGTCCAGTTTATCATTTTTCTCTTTTGTATATTGCCTTTTGTGCCATATCTGAGAAATTTTTGCCTAAAGAGATGTCAAAAATAAATTTTCCTGCTTGTTTTAGAAATTTTCAGTTTTGGATATTATATTTAGGCCTATCACATATTCTGAGTTAATTTTTCTGAATGGTACAAATGTAGATCAAAGGCCCTTTTCTCACTACACATTCCCAATTGTTGCAGCATTCTTTGTTGAAAACCTTCCCTTTTATTCACAGCTTTGGAAGCTTTTTGAGAATCAATTGATTCTATATGCATGGCTCAAATTTTGGACTCCATCTTGTTCCATTTGTTCATGTATTTATCTTTTCAAGATCACACCCTCTTGGTTACTCTTGAAATCAGAGTATGAATCCTCAAACGTTTTTCTTTTTTAAAAAAATTGGCATTAGAGTAACATTGTTTTCCATGTACATTTTTAAATCAACTTGTCAATTTCTAAGAGACATTCTAAAATTTTCATTGAGATTGGTTAAGTTTACAGGTAATTTTGGAAAAGAATACATATCTTAATGAGACTAAATCTTTAATTCTGTGAACACGTACATCTCTCCATCTATGTAAGCTTGATGGAGTCAATGGTAATACATAGATTATTTACTTGGGAATTGTGTTTTTGCCTACTAAATAATCCCTGTTTCCTTTCCTTGCTTACAGAACCTGGATTTTGTTTAAAGAATGATGTGACTAATAAACACTTGTTTTCCTAAAACGCCATTGGCACAGTTTTAGTAAAAAGATGAATTAGGTCTATAGGTATGGCTTCTTGTAAAGCTCCGTTTTCTCTGATTGAAAAAAAAAGGGCAAAATCAGTTGTAAGGATTTTCCCCTTTGCTTTCTATACCTGCCTTCTCCCAACGGTTAGTGGGAATACTGGATCTCTTGGAGGTTCACAAACTAACAAGAGACTTCAAATATAAAGTCACTATATTAAGGATGGCAAAGAAGAAATACAAAATACAAAAGGAAACTAGATTGCTAATAAATTAATTAGTCCAGTCCCCACCCCCTTCTTCTTCCTGTTTCGTGTTACATGACAGCACTAAAACTTCCACTTACCTAAACCTTTGTAGGCAGACTTTTTGTTACACGCAGCCAAAATCATTTTTGATGTAAGTGGTATCATTCGCTGGTAAGGGGAAGAAAGAATAAGCAATGAGTGTTTAGCATCATTTCATTAAACATACCAAAATACATAGGAATTCATTACCCATGGGAGGGTAGTTTAGAATAAAGAAGAATAGAACTCTGTAATCTCCTTTTGAACCTTTAAGAATGAAACTGTGAAACAGTGATTATACATAGAGCTTCACAAAATTTGTTTTGTGCTAGGTGTAATAGCATATAAAATAAATTATATTTGGCACCTCATCATCTTGCCTAGTCTAGTCATAAATTCCTGCCCTGGTTATAATTGCAACTAGCAAGGCTGTGCCTCCACAGAGTTTGGATAGTAAGAGCTACATAGCTTCTTGGTAAGAGCCCTTGCCTTCAGATAGCTCTTGCTGCTTCTGCTTTCCATGGTTTTAAAGCTGCCGATACCCAGTAGCCATGGGAAAGCCCTACTCCTCCCCTCTGGGTCACAATAGCTGCAAGAGTCTAATACCCACATGTGTTCCTCTCACATACTCCACCAGCCTCTGTGGGAGCCTAGGTTAGGTAGGTCCTAGGTCCCTCCACTGCCGTCATTCTCCACGCACCAGATCCATGAACTTTGATCTAACAAATCTGTCATTTCTTGCATTCTCTGTTGGCTGGCTATCTGTGTTTGCACCTCATTACCTAAAGAACTTCTACATAACATTCAAAACACTAAACTGCATATTTTCCCAAAGTAAAATAGTTTCCCAAAATTCACATTCTATTATGAAGAAAATAAAATTTCTCTATCTTCATTTGCCAGTTTTGGATGAAGAGCTTTAATATGCTCTTCTTAAGCTCCTTGGTTGAGGAAATTGTATACCTTGCATAAATTTACTTCTGCAAATCATTAGGTCCTGTGAATTGTGGTGCTCATTGCAAATCATTAATATCTTTGTTTTAGAATCAAATATTTACTTTATTTTTCATTGTATATCAATATCAGCTTCACACTTTTAGATGGTGTGAGTTACCAAGGATGTTACTTATAACTTCCTACTTTCAATGCATTACTTTAACTTCCCCTATCAAATATAGGATTTTAAGAAATACATCTAACATATCTATTTTTGAAATATCCAATGTGGTAACTCTTTTTTTCTAGGGGCATGTGTGCATGATCTGGGAATCAAACCAGGGAGTCCTGCAGAAATTTTAACATAGAGGTAAGAAAGAGCAATAAGAACAATTATAGTGCTAGCAATAGAGTGACATAAACAGAAAATCAGGTGAAGTAATATCAAACAATTTATAGGAATTCTGTGTGTAAGATATATCATCTCATCTGAGGTTTCAGAAATTTCATAGTCACCATCTGGATATCCAATCCAGTGGAGGTTGAAACTAGTATAATCTAACAGTAATTCATGCTTAATAGGATAAATGTGATATATTATTCCATTATATTTACTTCTCTAATTATTTAATTTGGTCTAGGATAATAGGAAAATTAATCTTTTCAATCAAGAATGACTTCTCAATTATTCTTCCTCTTTGAAATGCTGCTCATTCTTTAGTGCTAAGCTTTAATGTCATGAAAACTTTTCTAACCTCCAAGACACAACCATCTGTTCTTTCTCAGTACACCAACAGCATTGTACCTATACTTCTATCTTCCTCAATTTGCTTGTACAATACTTAGTTGTGTGTAAGCCTGTCTTATTCATAGTCAGATCAGAGCCTTCCTTCTTCCCTTCCAACCATCCTTTTCCCCTTCCCTTATTAAACTTTATTGCTAGTACTGCTAGAAAAAGTGTTAATTTTTCTATAAAATCTATGTTGACATAAGGTTCTAATAGTCAAAATATCATTTATACAACTTTGTAGAGTGCTTAGTACTCTCATAGGTATTACTATTTAGAAATTATTTTGTTCATATATTAGAATAAAGCAAATGAGAAATTACATTCATGTTTTTTTTCCAGAATCAAAATTTTCTAGTGCTGGAGAAGACTGAATCATAAACAACTAAATTAAATGTAAAACCAAAGCAGTAAAACTGAAATGAAAACTTCCAGCTGACCAAGATCATGGCCTAAAATACTCTAAATCATTGAACAACTAGCAAAAATTGACAGTTTTTTTTTTCCTTAAAATTTCAGAAAACAGTTAAAAGATTGCAGTAACTAGTAAAATAAACCTAGAAAAGTAGCTTTGAAATTGAGGGAGAAGCTTATGGTGTCCTTACAGATCCCTTGCTAATCCCTCCCACTGTGGGGAGGAGCTAGCCTCCACTTCCCTTGTGGGAGATTGCTCTGCTTCCAAAGGAGCAGAGTAACCCCTGTGTACCTGCTAGGGTGCTTGTCTGTTGGCGTCAGTCTATCATGTTGCAGCCATAAAGCTTAAAACAGAACATCGATTTCTGGCTCACTCTTCTGGAACATTCCCTGCAGATAATTGCAGCTTGCAGTAAGCTAAAATAGTTTAAGAAACAATTAAGTAAAAATGGTAAAAATGGCTTGGAACAGGATTACCAACTTTAAAACATGCAATATCACACCTGGATAGGCATCATATCTATTTCATATGGAGTAGAGAAGATTCAGTTTCTATAAATGGTGGAAATCCTAAGGTCATGAGTAAGGACAAAACTAGGTCAATATGTGGACTCAGAAAAGACAGAAAGGACCCTGAACATCATATTTGCCTCAAGCTGAATTTCCTGATAGAAAGGATAAACTCTGAAGGAGAGCACCAGCCAAAGCAAAAGCAATTTACAAAGACTCAGAAAAGTGTTTTTTCACATTGTTTTGATTTGTTAGCTCCTGGCAGACAAGAAAATCTTTGTCCTATCACTACCCAATGCAAACTCAAGAAAGAGACAGCTCAGGGATGAAATCAGAGTTAACACATTAAAATATTAAAAGTTATACTGTGCAACAAAAAGTTACAAGACGGAGAAAGAAACAAGAAATGATGGTCCATTTAAAAAAGGATAAAAATTCAGAAACCATCAATGCAAAGATCAGATTTAGGGCATGCCAGAAAGACTTTAAAAGCATATTGTTGGATACTCAAGGAGATAAAGGAAAACATGAAAAAAGAACTAAAGAATATCAGTGAAATGATGAATGAATAAAATGAGAATCTTAAAAAAGAGATAGAAATTTATAAAGGGCACCAAAAAAAAAAAAAAAAAAAAAAAAAAAAAAAAAAAAAAAAAAAACTGGAGTTGAAGACCCAATGACTGAAATGAAAAATGCCCTAGAGAGTTTCAACATCAGATTGGAACAGGCAGAAGAAAGAACCAGTGAACTTGATGATAATAAAAGTGAAATAATTCAGGCTGAGAAGCAGAAAGAAAAAAGACTGAAAAAAGTGAACAGAGACTAAGAAACCTCTAAGATACCATCAAGCGCAACAATATATTGATTATTGGAGGTCAGAAGGAGAACAAAGAGATAAAAGTGCAGAAGGAATATTCGAAGAAATAATGGCAAAAAACTTCCTAAATGTAATGAAAAACATAAATATACACATTCAAGAAAGCCAGTGAACCTCAAAAAGGATAAAAACAAATTGAACCATACCTAAACAAATAGTAGTCAAACTGATGAATGCCAAAGACAAGGAGAGAGTTCTGAAAGCTGCAAGAGAAAAGCTAAGTGCTATGTATATGGAAGCCAAAATATAATTAAGTGCCAATTTCTCATTAGAAACCATGGAGGCAGAAAGTATTAGAGAAAAAGTCATGCTGTTGGGATGCTTGACTGTATAACTAGATAGACCATAATTTATATCTGGTGAGACTGTCTTTCAAAAATAAGGGAGGAATTAAAAAATTCCCAGATAAAGAAAAGCTGAGGTAGTTCATCACCATGAACTCTACAAACAATGATGAAGGGAATTCTTCAGACTGAAATTAAAAGACACTATAAAGTAGACCAAAAAAGCAGCTTAAAGACCTCTGGTGAAGGTAACATATGGGTAGTTTAAAATGTCAGCAATATTGTATTTTATTATTTTGATATGTAACACCAATTTTAACTTTTTACAGATTCTGAAGTGAAAAGACACAAAAATTAATGATAAATCTATGATTTGGGACATATAATGGTGTAAAGATATAATTTTTAGCAATTACAGAAAAGAGGTGGGAGGATGGAAGAGTGCAGGAATAGAATGCTCTTGAATTAACTTATCAAACCAAACATGATTGTCTTAGATTAAAGATGTTAAATATAAGTGCTCATGGTAATCAAAATGGAAATATCTGAAAAACATGCTTGGATGTTAATGAGAAGGAACTCAAATTCCTTTGTACACTGCAAATAAATAAACATGAAAGTAGGCAACAATGGAAGAATCAAGGGACAAAAAAGGTCTTAGGACAAAAACAATGGCAGTAGGAAGTTCTGCATTATCAGTAGTGCTTTAGATATAAGTGGATTAAAATAGAGTCAAGATACTCATCCTATCATGGTGTAAATCTTTAAATAGTTATGAAGAAATGGAGTGTAGAAAGCAAACACTGATGGGTCAAAACAAAGCTCTTAATGGAGCCCTTTCAGGAGTTGGGTGAACCAATAAAAGTCCCTGCTAGTCCTCCAATATTGAAGGATTCTAAATAAATATGTTTTATTCTCCCTAGTTTTGGAAAATTTAGCAAGTCACAAGGCAAAAATGATGATGAGAAACCTGACTTGAATTCCCTGGAAGGATGGTCCCATGTTCTGATCAGCACGATTGAATAAAGAGTCAGGATCCCTTGGCTTGATCCCCTGATAGTGCATCTGTGGATTAAATGGTCAAAGGGTGGAGAAGAGATGTTTCTGACATGGGAGCTTTTTGCAATGAGGCTCTAAAACCTGTTGGCAAAGTCCTAATGGAGGCCACAATAAGATTGGGAGGATTAGAAATGGAATGATTAATGGGATTAAAGTAAGAGTTTAGATGGAAATTGGTGTATTTGAATGGGCTTTATGTGAAGATCTTATGTCTACTTTACTTCAATGTACTATGAGAACGGATATGATGTCTGACTGGGGGATACTTCCCTTACTTAGTATTCTAAAACCAAAACCTGATGGTGAAGTCCTAATAGAAACTACGATTGTATTGGAATGGTATAGAAATGCAATGATTGATGAGATTAAGGTGAAAATTTGGATAAAAATTGGAATGTTTGGAGAGAAGTTATGTGAAGTGGTTGCATCTCTTTTACCTAGATTTATTCTGGGATGGATATTGGATCTGTCTGGGGGCACAATGCATCCTCTACCTAATATAGTAAAACAGAAAGCATATAAATCTGCCCTTTGGGCAATATTGCTTAGACATACAAAATGTAAACCAGTCAGATTGCCTCAGCCCATACAAGTCATTAATTTCAAATGGTACAGAAGAGGAGCTGGAGTGCTGTGGCAGAAAAATTCTCTGTACAATAGCCATGTGTGGAGCATTGACTGGGACATGGGAAAAGCTTGTGAATGCCACCCAGAGATGACTGCTTGGACTTTGGACTATGGAATTTCCATTTGAGGGGAAAATACTAGCTTGCTATTATTCACTGCATGGGAATGTAGGTACAGCCACTGCGGAGGATGTTTTGGTGGTTCCTCAGGAAACTAAGTGTAGAGTTGCCTTATGACCTTATGTAACTTATGATCCTGTTACTTAGGATATATCTGAAAGATCTGAAAGAAGAGAAATGAACAGACATTTACACATTGATGATTATAGCAGCATTATTTACAATTGCCAAACGATGGAAACAACTCAAGTGTCCATCAATAGATGAATGGATAAGGAAAATGTGGTATATACATATGATGGAATATTATTCAGCAATAAGAAGGAATGAAGTCCTGAAGTATGTCTCAATGAGGATGAACCTTGAAGACATTAAGTTAAATAAGTCAGACACAAAAGGACAAATATTTCCTGATCTCACTGAAATAAACTAATTATAATATGCAAACTCATAGACACAAAATATAGAATATAAGTTACCAGGATATGGAATGAGGCTAAAGAATGAGAAATGGTGACTTCATATATGCAGAATGTTTAACTAGGGTGAACTTAAATGTTTGGAAATGGACAGAGGTGATGATAACATGTTCATGTGAGAACAATTAACAGTGTTGAATGGTGTGTGAGTGTGGTGGGAAGTTTAGAGTCACGAATGTCACCAGAAGGAAAGCTATTGGCTAAAACATGGGAATGAATAACGCAGTGAATCTTGTGATGGACAATGTCCATAATTAACTGCAAAAAATTTTTAAAAATTATTTCATGAGCTTAAAAAGAAATGCAAATACCCCAAGCTACAGTGATACCACTTTACACCCAATAGGATGGCTACTTTTTGAAGAAGGGAAAATAAGTATTGGAGAGGATGCAAAGATATAGGAAGCCTCATGCATCATTCATTGGAATGTAAAATAGTGCAACTGCTGCGGAAAACAGTTTGGCATTTCCTCAGAAAGTTAAACTATTTTATGACCCAGAAATTCCATTTATAAGTATTTATCCAAAAGAATTGAAATCAGGGACTCAAATCAATATTTGTTCACCCCTGTTCATAGCAGCATTATTTACAGTAGCCAAATGGTGGAAGCAACCCAAGTGACCATCAAAAGATGAATGGAGAAACAAAAGTGATAGATGCATATACTGGAACAAAACAAAAAATCATCCTGTCTCTGGGCCAGAAAGACAAAGCCTGCAGAAGACTAGTGCAGATCCCACAGGGGGCAGGCCCTGCACATAGCTGGCAAGTTGGACTGATGCTGGCAGCCCCAGCAGGCTACCAGAGGGTCCTGACAGAAGTCACTTACTTTGTATTAGGCTTTGCCCATTTGGTGGTAGACGTGAATACTCAGAATACTATAGAAGTCCTGGAACAGATGATTGTGCCACCTAGTTGGACTACTGGGTCGCATTTCTTCAGATCAGCCCATAATGGTCAACAATCAGTAAGGAGAGAACTTCAGAGTAATGGTTTGATAGAGAACTTGAATGGGCAATTGAAACATTGGCTGCCTAGAATGGGAGAGATAAAGGCAAGAAGGGCTGGTTCACACACCCTCATGAGTATGTGCTCATACTCTACAAGAGGGAGGATCCCAGCTAGGTAACTTCCCCCAACATTATGGATAGTTTGGCTAAAGTAGGTAGGATAGGACGCTAGTGTACTATAGAGTTTTTCCTATGGGGGAAGGATGCTGGTATGACTATACAATTCCTCCCCATATCACCTCAAGTTTCATTTTTCCCAGGATCAAGGTGGCAACTGTATGTGCCAGAATCAGGAATACTTTCTAAGAAAATAACTGTAAGAAAACCTTTAAATCTTTATGTCGGTATTCATAAAGGTCTGATGGAGAAACTTTTGCCTTTATCCTATCTGGCAAAATTGGGATTGACAGTAAATGCAGCTATATTGACTAGTGGTTGAAATAGTTCACTAGTTCTGTACCTACATAACTCTACTCATATGAATGGAAGCAGACTGAGGAGGGGGCACTTGATTGGTTAGTATTGCTGCTGGAAATTTACACTAGCACAGTGGCTACACATAATGACCTTTTCAAGGATGGAAAAATCTGGCAGTAGTTGGGGAGAAGCTGGCTGGTTCTAATTTATATAATTTCGCGTAATAAAACAGTAACCTAAGCCTGGTATTTTCAGTGAATTCTGTGAGACTTCATAGTGAGTTATTGAATTTCATCACGGTTGTTGAAACCCTGATTTTGAAATTACCTGATCTGAACTGAGGGGTCTTGGCAAACCTCGATTTGGAACTGGTGTCTGAAGTGAGGGAAATCTAATGAGACTCTTTCTTCACAGTCTGTGATTTTGCAAACTCTGTTACACAATCTTTTCTTAATGGTCTCTAATTTCTTTCATCATTTCACCATAGAAATAGTGGCAAAAACACATGTATGTGAACTCTTCCTTGAGTGCTGGTGACAGTTTAACCCAAAGGAAAGTAGAAAGTTGCTGAGTAGATTTTTAAATGAACTCTACCTGGCTTTAGTGTCGTGTCTGGCAGGCAACTTCCTGAAACACCAGAGAAGTTAAACAGAGATAAATCAGTCATGGCTAACTAAAGTAATCTTAGTTAAAACTAATGAGAATGCTAATTGGAGTCATTTATCTTCATGTCAGCTTCATTATTACACTTTGGCTCTTCTTTGTGTTAAAGTATTCAACGTGTCCAAGTGAATAAACGATTTATCATATACTTGCATTATTGACATAAGGACATTAAATCAATGAAAAGTCAAAGGAGGTGATGGGACCAATTTTATATGGTCTTCAGGATCTTTGTAACAAATTCTTAAATTCTTTTTTGATGACACAAAGAAGACCCATAATGTAATAATGAAGCTTAAAGAATTCATTCCTTCAAAGATCACAGCAGAATAATTTTACAAGTGAAATATCTCCCTTTAGTTTCCTTAGGTTATTAAAAGGGAAACTGAGAGTGACACTGCAGATCATCCAGTGCAGTGGTTCTCAATCTTAGCTGCACATTCACATCAGTCAACCTGGACATTTTTTCATTTTTAGTTGGAACTCAGGTGCACAGAATAGGATTAGTGATAATTCTTAATACTAGACACATGGTTATCCTTAGTTCATGGGTATTTATTCATTTAGTCTGTTTATAAAATTAACATTTTCAAACTCACCATCCAATTCATTGCTTACTCTTATATATGTAGGTTTCTCTTATCCACATTCTCGTTCTCCTTCACAGATGGAGCCGCCATTCTGGACTATGTGTTGTGTGTGTGTATGTATGTGCAGGCACACGTAATGTATGTTTGTATATTGATTTTTTTCTTCATTAAACATTAGACTACTAAATTTTGTTCATTTTATTGCAGAGTTGTAATCCATTATTTTTTTGTTGCCATAAACTATTCCATTGCATAAATACACCGCAGTAAATATGCCATGATATTTTTCCATCTATGGACATTTTCAGAATCTTTTTTTCTCTTTTATTTTTATTTTGCTATTAAATTGTACTACTATGAACATCCTTCAGTATATCTCCTCTCTTAGGAACATACTCAGCATGTGCAGTGCTTCTCAATGGGAGTCAACCTAGAATGCATGGAACCAATGATGGTTGGTAGAAGAAGGACACAATAGATATAAGTTAAAAATCTCAGGGTAAACTGAAGTAGTCTGTTAGAGGTCATCTTTCTAAATGCCCTTTTGCAAATTTTCCCCCAAGGAATTGTGAGCACCTTCAGCATGAAGAAGCCCTGATAGGACTCAGTGAATGGAATGTGAGATGCAAGTGAATCAGAGTGATGTACAGTTTGGAATGTAGTCAGCACACATCTGAGATTACCTTAGAGGACAGCTCTCCAGATACGGGAACCATATTCCCTGCACATGCAAAGCACTAAACGTGCCTGAGTTTGCATCATTCTGGGGAGTCCCTTTGCCATTAGATCACTGGTGAAGCAGTAAGAAAACTCGGCTCCAAATTGGGATAAAATCTGAAGCAAAATTTATACTCAGAATTCTCCAGCATAATGAAGCGGAAGCTAAATTTTTACTTGAAATCACATCCTTGCTTAGATTTTTCTTTTTCACTCTTCTACTTCCTCCACTCATTTAATTTTTTTTTTCATGTGAGAACTCTATTAATAAACTACTTGCATTGAAATCCTCAACCCAGGGGCAGCTTCTGTAGAACTGGACTGATGACAGCATCCTAAAAAATGCAGCCAGAAACCTCAGGATCTATATTTCCAAAACTTAAAATCTAGAAGGTAAGTAAAAAACAGAAAAAGAAAAAAAAACAGGATTCTGCTTCTCCATTGACTCAGAAGTGCTTATTCTAGAGACACATGCACCAAAAACACAAGGAGAAGGATTAAGAAAGGAATGCATTTCTGCTGAAAACTGGAGTGAGAAGATGTAAAAGTACAAATGTCCTCCACCACAGTCAAATTCAGTATGTTCAATACCAAATGTCATTTTCTCCACAATCATGCTCATGCTGTATAATGACACTGTAGGTCTTGGTCATAAAAGCCTGACAATTCAAGACTATCTTCAAATCATCTCTGTTCCTAAGTTCCCTTTCCAAGCATTTACTACTACCCTGTGCTTTGCAATTCTTCAATGTCTCACATTTATCCCCCTGCCCTTTCCATAGTTATTGTTCCCTTCCTCATGCTTAATTACTCATATTATTGTCCTTATTGTTATGACTTATTACCTCCAGCTTTTTTTCCTCCTATGATTCAATGTTTATATAGCTCTGAACATATTTTATACTTTATAAATACTTATAAGGTTTAAGTAAGAAACATTTAGATTTAGTGAACTCCAATTTAATATAAGGGAATTGTAAACAATTCATAAAGCTACTATTTTGAAGAACATAAAATTATGAAGTTTATGGAGTAATATTTTAAAAATGAAGGCGTATGAAATGATTTTATACCAATTAATTATGATGTGTATGTGCGCATGCATGAAAAATAAACCGCTTGGATTTGATATTTTATGGTTATCTGTAATGTAAAATAGTCTAATCAATTCTAATTGCTATATTCTCCCATAACACAGAACAGGAAGAATGAGAAAAATATTTGACAACTTAAAAGAAAGCTCTTCTCGATGATTAATTCAAATGAATAGAAACTGTAATTACAATTGTCCTCCGGTTTCATATGTGTACTCAACTGAATGCAAATCAATTTTCTGCTAATAGTATTTAAAAGTAAAATTCTTATTCTTATTTTGTGATTTCTCTGAATTCAGATCAACTATGTCCAAGAACAATTGTTTTCTATCTGCCAATCCTACCATGACATGTACTAAGATCACTACTATCTGGCTCCATTTACTAGGAGTGCTATTTCTGCATTTTATTTTTTTTGTTCATTTATTTATTCCTTTATTAATTTATTCCCTGAAAAAAAGTAATTATTGAAGACCTATTGTGTGTCAGACACTAATCTAGGCATTCAGGATGCAAAAAAATAACAAAGAAAGGATAATGTGGTCTACCATTTAATGAGGACCTTCTTTGTATCATGGAAGGTTCAATGTGCTTTATTTACATAATTCAATGCTCATAAAAAATGAGATTATTATAATTTTTCAGTTAAGAAAATGGAAGCTCAAAGAGAGGAAATAAGTTGGATGAGCTTTTTTATAAGGGGCAGAACAAGAATTCCAATTTTTGTGTAAATCCAACAGCATTCTTGTTTCATTGATGCTTAGGGTAGTCATGCATCCCAGTCCATCCAGGATTATTTTGGTTTACATGTTTTTCCTAACGTAATCATTAATAGTGCCTCATCCTTCTAGAATATGTTTTCATTTCTGAAGATAAATTTTATTGTCACCCTGATTTTGCTAGATTGTAACTCATGACCTTTTCTCAGAGTATAGAGAATTAGAGTTCAATTGTGTGTATTAGATATCCTGAAGTGATTAGCGTGAAAGTGAAATTGCACATTCAATAGATCTTCCTCACACAGTTTTGCTCTTTGTAGGAGACCAAGTCTTAAAAAATTTTAGAAAATTATACTGGAGCTAGTAGGAAACTTTCTCCTGAATGAATATTTGGTACTGATACTTGAAAGTCCAGAAATTGAGTGATTTTATTGATGAGATGGCACCCTATTTTATTCACAGTGTTAGCTCACGATGACTCTTTCTTCTGTCCCATCACTGGATCATATGAGTTCCCATATGGGTGAGGTCACCTGGTAAATAGAAAATTACAGATTACTGATTGCAAAGGAATACCCCTGGTAAAGAAAGAACAATCAATTCTTTAAAATGATCAAGAAGGCCATTCTGTCCAATGTCTGTGGCTACAGACATCAATTTTGAGTGGTCAATCTTTCAGAATAAATATCAATTTTGTAGCAATTTCCTGAAATTTATCCACATTTCATAGGAGAATATGAGATTTACATAGAGATAGCATTCAGATTTTATAGCTGAATTTATTTTGAAATAAATGCAATAGTTACTACTTCTACTTTAAAGACCCAAGAAGAGAGCCTATCTCTAGGAGAGAAAATTGAACTTCAGGTACTCTAATCAAAGAAAAAGTTCAAAAGAACTTCAATTGTGCCTGAACTTGATTTTGATGATGAGATCCTGGACCACCAGTCTAGGTGTTATGCCATAATAGATGAGACTTTGGGGAGTTCTTTGGGGAAAAGATAAGTGCATTTTGCATGTTGGAGGGATATAAGCTGTGTGGCTACAGAGCAGACTGTGGTATATTGTATTTTCCAGTAATGGTCATACCGATATATTCCATTCTACATATGCCTTTAAAAATGTAATATTGATACTCTTCTTTTGCCAGACTTGTGTGATCAGGGATTCAAGAGATTTTATTTCCTAGCATTCAAGCAACCGTATCTGATGCCGTGGTGAACAGAGAAAAGCTGTCTCCGCGCTGAGACCTCCTAAATTGCAGATATCTAAGCAAAATAAATATTGTCATTATTTTAAGCCATTAGGTTTTGGGTTGGTTGGTTATGTAGCAATATGTAATTGTAAAAGATGTTATGACCAAAAGCATCTGGACAATAAAATGAGGCGCTATGGTGAGAACTCAACAAGACATTTTGATGTGAGCAATTTGAAAATAAGAAAACGTCTTGGGAAATAGTAAAGGTGAAAAGCTGGCTTTGAATATAAGATAAATTGTTGGGCATTTGAAAATGAGAGTTCTCTTGCCTTCAGAACAACTGCATTCTTTAGTCTCTACTATTGCTCAAGTATCTTTTTATTAGTAATAATAATGGCCAACATTTAAAATCATTATTTGCTAAGTATTGTAATAAACACATTAGAAACATGAGAACACATTTGGAAATATCTGGTTATTTTAATATCCAACTCTTTGATCACTATATATAATAATAAAAACACAATAGAGCTTAGCATTTGGAAAATGACTCCAGCCAGAGAGTTGAGAGCATATTGGAGGATTCTGGAGAAGAAACTAACTAAAGATAAACTAATGAAGAAGCTATCTTTGAATGCTGAAAGACTGACAACAATATTAAAGAAATGGACCTGAGCTAGGACCAAGCTAAGAATTTTTCAAGACGATGGACTGTGAGTATACAATGATAATCATCACATAAGAGATCTTGACCCAAAATGTAACTTATTATTTTTTGTTTTTTTTGCATTTTTTAAATGTATTTATTAATTAAGAAAATTAGCAAACCAAATAAAACATCAACATATATAATCAGTAATTCACAATATCATCACTTAGTTGCATATCATCATTTCTTAGAACATTTGCATTAATTCAGAAAAAGAAATAAAAAGACAATAGAAGAAGAAATAAAATGAACACAGAAAACAAAAATAAAAAGATTATACCTACCATACCCCTTACCCCTCGCTTTCCTTGATCACTAGCATAAAATGTAACCTATTTAACCTCCTTGTTTGTTAGGTGCTTCCTCTCTGCGGTGAATTGGATGATCCTTGTTGGGGGGGAGGAAGGGGGGAAGGGAGGGAGGGAAGGAGACACATCCGTATCATAATTCTCCTTTATCTTAATAGTAAAAAGATCAATCTCTGAATAATCAATCTCTGGATCTCTGATACTAGTTAGATTTTCACTGAGCTGAATATCTTTGCAATGCCTTCATTCTCTCTGTTTCTGTTTGCTTTTTTTTTCTCTGAGAAAATTATTTATCCTAGGTACTTTATTCGGGTACCTGTGGGGGAAGAAAAATAAATGTCAGCAGGTTTTTAAATCATAATGGTAACATAAAATGTAGAACAGAAATGCATGACTTATTTTACTTGACTGATTGAATTAAAAGAGAAAACATATTAGCAAACAAGGGATAAGATTCTGTCCACTCTTGTGTCACCATCACAAATATTAGTAAAATTATCTGTTAAGGGTTCTTTGAATTCGATTTTTTTCAGTAGATAGATCATTTTATTATTTTCCACTTTCAATCTAACTGTATTCTTTCCTCATTTTTCCATCTCTTCTACCTAAATATACAGACAAATAGAGAGAAATTTATTTAAGGAAAAACGCAAAATTGTATAATTATTTTTCATATCCAAAAAGCAAATAATTCTCTCAACTTAAAATATAGTGACTAATGAATCTAGGAAATATTATTTTAGATGAAATACAAAGTGATGCCATAAGGTGGTAAGACTGATTTTGTGTCTGAAGACATAGCTTCTGTGGTTACAATTTTCTTTGCAGCTTACTTCTCTTTGCAGAGAACTGGCTCTTACTCTGGAACACAGCTTTGTCTTAAGGTCTTCCACAGAAAACAGTGTGAAGATGGGTTTCCAGACTGCCATTTCCTAGATCTATGCTTTTTAGGCTAAAAAACAAACAGCAGAGCTAGGATGTGAATCCAGGTCAGTCTCAAGCTGGAACCCATCTTCTGAATACCTGGGCTGCTCTGCCCCTGAGCTGCTGTAGGAACAGGAAACTGGTGGTGCTGTCACACAACACTGCTATTTCCTGCTTAGGTGTTATTGTCTCTGCTGTCCTTTCAGCCTGGCATGCCTTTCCAGTCCTCTCTCCCTCACTGTTCCCGCATATCCACCGAGACTTGGTGTATGAGTCATCTCCCCCTGGAAGCCTTCTCTGACCACCCCAGCTGGCACAAGTTCCCTTCATGTGCCCTTGAGGTCCACTGTGGATTTCCAAATGATCATTCACCACAAAGTGTATGTTTGTGTTTTCATTATCTACAGCTCCAAAGTACTCTTGGTTGGGGAATACATCCTGTTTATTTTGTTCCTACAGTGCCCAGCATTGACATAAGTAAGCGCTCAATATATAGTACTCTAACTTGCTGAGAACTATTTTCTTCTTGTGCAAAAGAGCCTTGTTACTTCCTGAGGTCTAGGTGGTGTGTTGCCACATAGATTTTTAAGTTCCATAAGGAAATGATAGCAAGATTATAAAACTGTTTTCCCATATGACTTTTTAAGTTTTAATTGGAATGTTTATACAGATTTTCATCTTGGTTATTGCTTTTCTGCATCAGATCAATTGGTTTTTAAATGATATCCTATTGGTTGCAAGTTTCCCAAACTACTTAAATGAGTCAGTGTGCATTTTGTTATATTTGTGTTCAGAGCAAATTTGAGAAATTACCATTTTTCCATGTGCACAACAGTTGCTTTTCACTGATCATTTTAGGCATCTTTTTGAAGTTTTAGCAATGTATTTCACTTGCTTATTAAATAACAAATGTAATTTTTTTCTCTTACCATTTTGCATTCTTGGAAAATCCCTGTATGTATATATATATTTTTGTTTTTTGTTTTTGTTTTTGTATTTTTTTGCATGGGCAGGCACTGGGAATTGAACCCAAGTCTCCGGCATGGCAGGTGAGAACTCTGCCACTGAGCCACCATGGCCCACCCCAAATCCCTGTATGTATATTTTTAATAAAATTTAATACTTTATTTGAAAACCTTAAAGTTAATGACAAAATCAAATGTATCTCTTTAAGTCTTAAAAACTGTTAATGTCCCTAAAATATTTAATAACCCAAGCACTCAAACTCATGCTTAAAATTCACTTCTCTATCCCCTGTTGGTTTAAATTCTTCGTTTTGCCTTAAATTTTTCCACTTAACCAAAACTGCCCCCACACAAGAGTCAAAATGGTGCAGTCACTAATCCTCCAAATCCAGCATCAGCCCCCTCTCTTCTGCCTTTTTTGGCTTGGTTGTTCCTGCTTGGAACATACTGTCATCTATCTTCTCTACCTACCAAAGTCCTTTCTATTCTTCAAAACCCAAATCAACTTCTTCCTGTAAATTGCTCCCATTCCCAAAAGTTAATAGGAATGTAACACCTTCCAAACCACAGCTGTTTGTCCCTTGTCCCTTGTATGCTGCACTATGATTTGTACAGATTCCCTTCCTTAATCAGTGATATCTGATTAACTGGCAGTGTTAGGCCCTGTCATTCTTCCCTCAAAATTGCCTGAAGAGCTTCAACCCAAGTGCATACAGAGTGTCTAGAACACTGAATTAGCAAAGGGGCAGGAGCATGATCACAGCCCTCTGAGCCCAGCTCCTCCACAAGAGATTTGATCGGAGTCCTTCCCTTTGCCTAAGTGTTGCTCTTGTGGTAGCTGCATCTGATCCCATTTTGCTTGAGATTACTTCATTGGTCCACGTGCTGGGAGTGCTTATTTAATCACCCACTGGACACCTGCACCTGTTTGATGCTGGCTTTTTAATTCTTTTATAAGTAGAAGAAAGAATATCACACTGAGGTAAGATATACTTTATCTCCAGTTAAAATGTGTAGCAATCACATTGAAAAGTACTATTTTTTTTTAATTCCACTGTTTATTGGAAACATTAGCTCATGAATACACTAATTAAGAAAAAAGAAAGAGAAATGATTTGGGATTGAGAGTATCATTTACTCTACTCACCATGCAGTAGCAGAGCCCATAGGTCTTAAACTATTAAGCACAAATCAATTCTCTACCTACTCTCCGTCAATGCCTGACTCTATTAGATTTGTCTTTTTGTCTCTTCTGGCACAAGAAATAAAACATATTCCCCTACTGAAGGTGACAGAGGCTGCTTTATATTTCAGATGAGTTTTGTTTCTGGGAAATTGAAGGGAATGACAGAAAAAAAAAATCATTTCTTTACCTCCCTCCCTCCTTAAACTTCAGTGTTTTGTATACAGGAGACATGAATGGGATGTAGCTTCTGAATCTCATTGTAGTCTGGATGATAGATTTCTAAAGAATTTTTTTTTATAGTGCAGGGTGATAACTGCAAAGGCAAAATCATGTATAATGCAAAGAAGAGGGAAGATGAGAAAGTGGTTAGTAAAGGTTTTTTGTGAAAAGTGACTATTTAAGTTAGACTCTACATTTGGCTTTTTATATGCTATAGCAAAATTATGACAGAATTTATAGATTGTTTTCTCTGACTGAGACCCCATGCATGAAGAAGAAATAAATAAATATCAATAACAATTAGGATAGCTAACATAAATTATTGCCTCACTGCCTGACTCTGTCATATGGGCTTTGCATGAGTTAACTCATTAAATCCTAGTTATAGCATTTCAAAGCAGGGCAAAAAATAGGTACATTTAAAACCAAGAGACAATAAATTGATAATGGGCATTGAACAACAGAATTATAGAAGTCCTAATCCTGTAAAAAATATGGTGCATAACAAAATAAAACAAACATAGTTCATCAAATAAAATTAAGGCTATAAACAAAATTTTGATTTTCCTTTATTATATAGACTTATATATATAAAACTTCAAACAAATTTTGTGTACTTATGATTTAATGGGAATTAAGCCTGTGTATTGTTTTCTCATACATGGAGGCATCTCTTTTCCAATTCCAAGGTTTGGGATAGAGAAGAATGCAATCCTTGTAAATTATTCCTTCATATGCCTTTGTTTTGCTTTTGTTTTTACATCTACAAGGATATTCTATTACTGACCTTGATTCTTGAAATGAATTTAAAAGTTGTCAGTCCCGCATTCAATCTAAATGGATTCTGAGGTTTAGAGAGTCTTCTATGTTTTTTATATATGCTACCTTCCTCCATCTGTTAAGAGTGGGGAACATGGGTTGTCTTTTCCCCCCTTTAAATCCAACCCATAGAAGCTAAACAAATGTTTGTTTAAAACTATATTGTGTAAAAAATATTATATTGTGGCTTGTTCTTTTCTACTCTCTAGACCTTGATATCTCCCAACAATAACCTCCAGATTCCAAAACAAATTGATTTTCAAAAGGGAAAGCAGCACAAAATCATAACAACACAGTTTTTTTTTTTTTTAATTTCATCTCCTAATTGATGACATTCTTCTAATAGGACAAGTTTGGTCTTCTGAAATTAGAAAAGTCTTTGGGCATCTTTGTCATTCTGAAGGGTATCATTGATTTTTTTTTCTATTTTTGGAAAAGAACAATATTAAGCAAAGTGTAGTGTCCTATAATACTAGGGCATCTGAGAATGGATGAGAAAGCATATGTTTAACGTCATGGTTTGCATTTATTACAGGAGCTATAGATAGGTATGAACCTGATTGTCCAAAGAATATCCACTAAAATGCTTTTTTGGGCAATATTTTAACATGTTAGGAGAAATAATTGACTTGGTCTAGTAATACAGTCAAATGATTGATGTTTCAGCTGGCCAACACTACATAAAAAGGTTGGGAAACTGAAAAAAAAGTCAGTGAGATTGATTTTAATATATTTGTAGGGATATACACAAAAATAATTAAAATATTGTGGTAGTTTTATTTTTTTACATTGGAAAGTGAGGAATATTATTTTTATTTTCAGTTGTCAAAAATCCACATTCTGCGGAATCAGCATTCAACTTTGCTACTCAACATCTTCATATTTGGAAATTTACCACACTAAATTGATGATAGTCTTTCTAAAAAAAGGTTGTTCAGATCAATGAATAGGAGTAGGAATTAACCTTTATCTAACAATGCGTGTTTTTAAGGCACTTGATTTAAAGGCATCCTGTTATTTGATGAGGAGAAGAAAGTTATAGAGCGAAGAGCATACATTATATTTTACAAAGGAAAGTGCTGCATTTCAGCAATTAAATGAATTGCCTAGGTTTGCTCAGACAGTAAGTAGTAGCTAATTCTCAAGCCTCAGATGCCTGATTCCAAATTTGATGATGTTTCCATCACATCAAGCTGGCCTCCAAAGCCTGCCTTTTTTTTAATTCAAAGATAAAATAAAATTTTCTGTGTGTGTTTCAAAATTCCTGCAAAGTAGAAAATCAACCTATCCAATTCTTATTTCTGAATAAGAAATATTCAGTATGAGTCTGTAATGTAATGAAGACACTACAGGGTCCCTGTAATGTCTAGATTATGCAAATATTAATTGCTGTTGCCAAGAACACACAATTCCAAATAAAATATATCACCAAGATGCACCATTTTAAGAGATTTAATCTTCATTCAGTATCATTTTCTTAGTATATTTCTAAGGTCAGAAATGTATTTAATAAAAAGAATGAGAAATTTTAATGTTCAGATATCTGTGATTGCATACACCTTGTTTAATTTTAATTAATTTTCTTGTGCTGCTTCGTGAAATGTTTTCATATTATCATCAAAGCATATTTTATAAAAAATCAAGTCAGACATTAAGTTATATATCAAACAACCTCTATTTATTTGAGGAGAGTGTGCCTACTATTTAATCAACAGTGCCATACCTGGGAAAGATTCATCATCACTTTCCTCCATTAAGATATACATAACTTCTGCTCTTGATGGCCTTAACTTGCCTAAAGATTCTGGAAACTTTGTTCAATGAATTCTAATTCCGTTATTTGGTTATTTTAGTCATGTCAATACCCTGATTTAATTTGCTCTCACTCTTCAAATTCACACTCAACTGATCTGATAAAAAGTAAATGCTTTAATTAAAATTGGGGGATAAAAAGAGGTCAAACAAATAACTTCAAATGAGCTACTTTTTTCAAAGAATGGCATGTATATTGGTCTGAAGCCATTTTACCAATAAAAAGAATTGTATATTATCAGGAATATTTTTTCCAGTCTGCAAAAGAAAATACACAATTATTCTGTCTTAGCAAGAAAGTTTTTCTTCCATTCAACAAAAAACATTTTGGGATTTTATAGATATAAGATGTCATTATTAGAGATGTATTTCTTCCTTGGTCTGAACTTGATATATACTACATGTTTTACTCTCTTGTTTTCTCTGTCCCATCTTGGAATCAATTCATTGTAGTTGAATAACAGTGTTCCCATGGAGATCCTAAAATGCCACTTATTTTTTTAATGGAGCAATTAACTTGTCTATGAATAAATTAATTCCTAGACTTAATTCAATATTTAGAAAATGCATTGACAATGGTATATTGATTTTAAATATAAATAAAAAAATTAGATGCCTGTCTTAATTTTTTTAGATCTAGAATGCTGAAGCATTTCCAAATAAAAACAACATTATAAATATTAAAGATATTAGTGTTCACAAACAATTTCCTATCACTTTGTACTAATTAATAAAATATGCCATTTATTACCAGATGACAGTGTTCCAACCAGTTACTGAAATATTAGAATTAAGTTATGAAAAGCATAACCTAAGCAAATGATATATACAAAATTGTATGGTAAAGTAGCTGAAACTGAATAATATAAAATCCAAGTCCTGCATCTTACTAAGATAAAATATATTTTAATCTGTATTATTTACGTGAAATTTTAAAAATCCCCTGTACTCTGGTGAATTGCCACAAAATGAACACACCTGGGTAACCAGGGCCCAAATCAGGAAGTAGAATGTTACCAGCACTCCAGATAGCCCCACATTCTTCTTCAAATCGCCACCCCAACTCTTCTCCCTAAAGGTAACAAAGGTAAAAACTGCCTGTTTTTATATTTGTATAAATGGAATCTCACAAGTGTGTATATTTTGTACTTGGAAATTTTCACTCAACATTGTGTGAGATCCATCTGTATATTGGCTTATTTCCACTACTTATTTTGACTAATGTACAAATATACCTTTTTCTGGTTATTAGAGCTGGGTGACAACCCAAACAAACTCAGTGCCATATAGCAACAGTTGTATTAGTATTCTCACTGATCCAGTGAGTTAATAATTTAGACAGGTCACTGCAGAGATCGTTTCTGCATTCTGCAGGATAGCTGAGGCGTCAGTAGGGAACAACTGGAGACCAAGAGTGATTCAATGGCTTTGGCTGGAATCTTTGGAGGCTTTTTCCTACACATGTCTGGAAGTTGGTGCTGCTTGTCAGCTAGGTCTCCCACTGGCAAGTTAGCTGGAACATTACATATGATCTCTCCATGAGGTCTCTCTATGTAGGCTCGTTTGAACTTCTACACAGCAGGCTGGCTGGGTTCCGAGTGAGTATTCTGAACAGTCAAGATGAAAAGCATGGCATCTTTATCATGTAGCCCTGGAAAATACAAGCATCACCTACTCCATAGTCTATTACAAGAGACAGTCAAAGGAACAAACAGTTTCAAGGGAGGGACTACAGAAAGCAGCACTAGATGGGAGGATTGTCAAGGTCATATTGTAAGAACAGCATATAAAATGGGAAATAATTCCTTAGTTATGTTTGAAAAATACAGTCTGTTACACACTGTATGTAAATATTAAAGTGGTGAAATCAAACTAGAAGAATATATCTATCCATTCTACATTTGATAGACTTTGGTGTGCTGGTTTGAAAGGTTTTGTATGGACCCTAAAAAAGCCATGTTTTAATTTCAATCCCATTTTGTAATGGCAGAATAATCCCTATTCAATACTGTATGTTTGAATCTGTAATTAGATAATCTCCCTGCAGATGTATTCCAATCAAGAGTGGTTGTTAAACTGGATTAGGTGTGTCTCCACACATTTGGGTGGGTCTTGATTAGTTTCTGGAGTCCTATAAAAGAGGAAACATTTTGGAGAATGAGAGAATTGGAGAGAGCAGAGAATGCTGTAACACCATGAAGCAGAGTCCACAGCCAGCAACCTTTGGAGATGAAGAAGGAAAACACCTCCCAGGGAGCTTCATGAAGCAGGAAGCCAGGAGAGAAAGCTAGCAGATGACACCATGCTCACCATGTGCCTTTCCAGCTGAGAGAGAAACTGTGACTGTGTTCACCATGTGCCTTCTCACTTGAGAGAGAAACCCTGAACTTCATTGGTCTTTTTGAACCAAGGTATCTTTCCCTGGATACATTTGATTGGACATTTCTATTGACTTGTAATTGGGACATTTTCTTAGCCTTAGAATTGTAAACTATCAACTTACTAAATTCCCCTTTTAAAAAAGCCATTCTGTTCCTGGTATATTGCATTCTGACAGCTATCAAACTAGAACATTTGGGTTTCCTTCCATTTGGGGGCTATTATAATTAAAGTTATTATAAATATTCCTGTACTTATCTGATATACAATACATGCATTCATGTTGAATATATACCTGGAAATGGAATTGTTGGGTCAGAGAATAATGCAGGGTGATTTTCCAAGAAGCAGTAGCTGAAACATAGATTCAGATATATTTGATTTATTAAGGGAGAGCTATAGGAAAGCAGAATAAGGATGGGAAAATACATTTTGGGATATCATCTCAGTCTGAAGCATAAATCACACAGCAAAGCTGTCTCCTCTTCAAAGCAAGGAAGCCAGTATTTCTAACCTTTTATCACTTGTACTGCCTACTGCATCAAGCATATGGGGGAAGACTGAGCAGCAATGGAGTATCTCTCTGGAGAGATACCTCCTGTCACCTAAGAGTGATTCCCCAGGTAAAGGGGCAGTTGTGAGCCAACAGGAGCCAACACTAGCAGAAGTTTAGGGAAAGGTACACAGCCCCCAAGTTGGAATCTAGGTGGAATCACTAATTGCATTTACCATTGTTCATCCTTTGTACTTGAATCTCATGTAAACTTCATTTCATTCATCATAGTATTTGGATTCTGTTTTTTCACATTTCCTAGAAAAACTTTATGAGAGGAGTGAATCAACTTGTGTAGTTGATTCCAAGGGCCTAACTATTGCTTATCCTTTTGCTTCTCCTTCACCCATTGCTTCTCTCCCTTTCTCTTGCTAGCACTTAGGTTTAGGTGGTTGCTTGTGGGGTGAACCAGGCCCTTATCTCTCACAGGTTGAAGCCCCCACATACTATCCCACTCCCACCCCCCCTTTTTTTTTTACCTCATGGTTGCTATACCTGATGACTTATAGTTAAAACTGTAATTGAAGTGAAAAGAGATGCCTCCATGGATTACAAGGCCAAATATATTTCTCTCTGCTTCATTTTTATAGCATCAGCCAGCCCTATGTCTTCATGATGAGGAGAAAAAAAATTACCCTTGTTGGAATGGTAATTTCATCTTCTACTTTCTAGTCATTTGGCTCAAGGAACTAAAAGTGACCAGACTTCATCTACAGATTTAGGTTTAATGAAACGCTTTTTATCACTCTTTACTAAGAGAGGTAAAAAGATTGCAATAGGCAGTCCAAGTGATATAGAACCAAAATCTTGAGATCAAGAAGAGGAAGCACAGTTTCTTTAAATATGTCACTGGGAGTGATTGCAAACCATGTGACTTCAACTTCTACTCCTTGCTTCTTAGACTCATGTTGGATCCAAAGTACCATATAATGCACATTGGTCTAGGGACTATAGACAGATTCTGAAGAACAAGGCCACACCTAGAAGGTGGCAATGTCAGGCTGATGGCTCACCTGAATCTTTATGAGTTCAAACCATTGCTCTAATAGGCTAGCACCTGGGGGTTGGTGTGCTTTTTTGGAAGGATCAATGGATTCAACAGGCATGGGTGGCACCTTATTTGTCTTAAGGCATCCCTTATTCAGAGGTGATACAGTGAAGAATCCATGTAGGTGAATCAGATATTCTAAGAACCCATGGATGGTGGTCATGGATGAGACCCTGCAGGTAAAAAGGCAAACCAATACCTAGAATGTATGCTAGCTTTGGTCAGGAAGGATGGTTGAAATTTATAGATCAGAAGAGTTCTGATGAAATCAACTGGATAATAGGCAGCTGGTAAACTTCTAAGTCAACGTTCTATATTGGGAGATTAGTGTCATCTTTCTCTCACTAGTCAGACATTCATCAGTGACAGTAGTTAATTTATCTTTGGGGATATGGATTTCAAGAAGTTGCGCTCAGTTGCAGCCTGCATTTCTCCCACTATGGGTACTCCATTTATTAGCTCACTGTGGAAGAGTCAACCCGGGAGGCTGAACCACCTGTCCGACCTGCTGAAATATTTTTCACCATCCAGGAGTCTCTGAATATGCTTACAGCATGTATGCTTACAGAGAATGCTACTTTTCTCCTCATTTAAAATGAGTAATCAAGTGCATCACCAAAGCTCTGTTCATTGGTGCAATTTCTTCCACCACGGTGTTGCAGGACCAGCTCTAAATGTGTCTCTAGAGCAGCAACAGAACATTTCAACTTTCACTCACATTGAACTATTTGGTCAGTGAAACAACCCAATTTCCTCCCCCTTCAATTCTCCATTAGTTATAAGGAAATATCCCATTAATTCTCAGGTATCAGAGTTAAGCATCCCATTAACTTTCTGATGCTGAGGGAGAAACATTAATGCAACAGTCATAGGTGAAATGCAGGTAGGGGCCACCTGTTCATGCAGCTTATTTTTGTCCTTTGGAGTATTTCTGATTGTATCCCAGGTACTGCTTCTATCAAAGGCTTATGAAGAGAATGAGAGGCCATGTAGGATGATAGAGTTTGTGTAAGTTCATGTCTGGTAGATAATGATTACACTGTTATTATAATTCCATTAGGTGAAAATAATACGAGTTCTATTCTACAACTAAAAGTCACAATTTCTTAAACTCACCAAAAAAAAAAAAATCACCAAAACTGTCAACTGTTAGCCTTTTCATTTTAGTTATCTAGACTCGTGTTAAGTGGTGTATCCTCATTGATTTTATTATAGTTCTCTGGCATTATTTTTCCATATTTTCATTGACTTCTTAAACATTATCTTTTGCAAGTGCATGTTGTGCCTCTTGAACTCTTTTCGAATTATATTGTCTCCCATTTTCTTATTGATTTATAATTGTTTTTTATATATGCTGGACACACACCCTTTGTTAGTTAAATGTGTTGCAAAATCTTCTTACAATCTATGGCTTGCCTTTTCACTTTCCCAATAATATCTTGTGGTTAACAGAAATTCTTAATTTTAGTTTGGTATAATTCATCAATACTTTCATATATGGTTATTATCATGTGTTTAAGAAATATTTGCCTATTTCAAGATCATAATGATAATTTCCTATATTACTTTACAATTAATTTATTTTACCCTTCACATTTATATCTAAATTACCTGTCTTGAGAGCTTCAAAGTGGTAGGAGCAAATGAAAAAATTCAGAGAATAACATACCCCTTAATTTCTTCTTTGGCCCATCTCAATGAAATATTCTTTATTCTTGTTTTAGCAAGTTTTAGTAAAATTGCAATTCAGTGACTTATAGGTTAATTTGAATTGAGTATGACAAATTTTACCTATTTTCTGATAGTATTCATTGAGGAAACTTGTTTCAGTATGTTAGAAATCTTTCTTTTATAATAAAGTATTTTATTTGTAATAAAAAAAAAACTCTGTAGGCAACTCATCCATTCAAATATTTTGGGTGTTTTTTATCTCATTCCACATTCTTACATTCGCAGGATGAATTTTTAGTGTGTAACATTGCAGCTAACATTGTTAGCTGTTACACAATAACAATGTTAGTGTGTAACATTGTGTGATGACTCTATTCATTTTCTTAAAAAAAAAAGTCTTGCTTCTTATATTTGTAAATAAATGAATGCTTCTATTTGAAAATTACCAAATATAACCTAATTTAACAATGCCTTCATTGTAACTATCAAAACTGTTTGTGTGCGCAGCCTTGGCATCCATGTTACATTGACTAAGCCACTTGCTTCAACACTGTCCTTTGGCTGGGTTAACACACAGCTTTCAGTCCTGGATTATAGACTCCCCCAGCCCCATTTGCCTCTGAGGCCACCAACCACACCATTCACATGTCTCACCCAAAACCCACAGCTGGTCTTAAATAATAAGCTAGCAATCCCCACCACCCTTTGACCCCCAATCCCTTTATCTTTTTGTGCATTTTCTTTAAACTAACCAACCCTAGTCTCCTGTGAGAAATCTACCAAATTCTACTTCTGCACCACAACAAAGGGACAAGCTCTGTGTTCCCTCTTGTTCCACTTGTGCTTCCTCCACTTGCTGGTTGAGTCATCCCAGTTGCCTGTGCTCTGGTTGACCTATTGAGGCACCCTTTCTCTCCAAGACCTCTGAGTAAAGAACTGTTTTCCCAGGCATTGTGACCTCAGTTTCCCATTATGTCACACCTGACCTTCACCGGGCCCAAATTTGTACTTCAACTTAATTAATTCAGAGAAGAGTTCAATATCTCTAGGGGAAAAAAAGCAAAGAGAAAACAAAAATACAAATTAATTACAAACAAAATGCACAATCTGTTGCTTTAAAAATTTGGAATTTGTATTTTTCGAGAATTTGTTTTAGAGGTCACATTATTTCATTTATTATTTAAGTGCAGAATATTTATTAATAATAAAGGGAGTATAATTTCTTGATAATAGAATCAAGTGTTAGTCATTAGGATTGACAATGATTAGTGGTAAATGCTGGATACCAAGAGCTTCAAGTTACAAACAGACTGTGGTGCATTTATGAGAGCAGAACAGGGACATTGGAAAGGAACATCAAGTTACACAAAAGCTGTTGCCAAGAAATAAACAGATCCAACTGCTCCATTCCCTTATCCTCCATCTGCTCTGTCCTTGTTTATTCCTTTTGACCTTCAACCCATATAGAGCCACCTAAACAATTTCACCCCAAAGAATTTGCACTTCCCATGGTATAACCCCACTCAGCTGACAATGACCATATGCACAAATCCTCTGACTGCTTGAACCAATGTTGGCATTGTCCTGCTACCTTTCTAGCATTTTGAATGGCAAGTCATCCCTGATTTTGTTTCTAGCCTTCTAGTCCAACGTGACTATGATTCTCTACCACCTAACAATTATAATACAATGAAGCAGGACATTTTGAGCTATTCAGACCTCAGTAGGGTGAAGTGTCTATTCTGGTCACATAAGCACAAGAGGAATTTATTCTTTGGCAATATTTCTTGATCTAAAGCACCTGTCACTTATTTTGACATTGCATCTAAGACTAAAGATCAGCCTGGAAACTTGATTCAAATAAGCCTTGAACCTCCTGAGAATGGTTCTGTTTCTCTCAGCCACACTCCAGGCTTGTCTGTCCCAGGTAGGGGGTCTCCTACATGTAGGCTGCTTTGCTCTAGGTGAGGCTGTCATTATAGCTTTCTGTTGAATGAGAGAAACGAGGTTTCAACAGACAGGTTTTCAAAGCATGGAATTACATGTGCATTTTATGAGCTAACTCTATTATGGTCCTCTGCTTTACCTACTTTTATGTCAGGTTTTGAAAGCACATAGGAAATTTTCACTTAGCAACAACCAACTGATATTTGTAGGGACTAAAATCATTTGAATAACAATGGAATGAAAGAATGATCTGATATGATAAAGCTGGAAAAATTATATACTGTAAAACTCAGGAGCCAAGTGGCTAAACTTTGGGACCATGGAGATCTATATGATAGAATTTCAAAAATTTCAATTTCAAAAATAGTTCATGATTTTGATGTTTGCTTTCCACATTTCAGACCATACCTAGATATTGATCTTCATCACTTCCAGAAACCCATAAGTGGATTGTTGCCATCAGGAGCTTGTCTAGGTAGAAATGAAGACCCTGGAAACCATGATTTGTGAGAAATAGTAAAAAGAAATATGGATTAATAGATTAGGTATTTATTTTTATCTTAAAATGATTTCAAACTTGCGGGACAGTTTGCAAAAATAATATAAATCCCAGAAAGAAGATTTCCTACAAAATAAAGATATTTACTTATGTAATCACTTTATGTGCAGTTATCAAGTTCAAGAAATTTAACATTGATATAAAGTTTACATGCTGTATTCCAATTTTTTTTTCTTTTGCCCCATTGTTTTAGTATCCTGGCTGCTAAAGCAAATATCATACAATGGAGTGTCTAAAACAATGGGAATTTATTGGCTTATGGTTTTGAGACTAGATGTCCAAAATCAAGGTGTCATCCAGATTTGGGGCTGGTTTCCAGTGATCCTTTGTTTTGGCTTTTCTGTTACATGGCAAAGCACTTGATGGCCTCTCCTGGCTTCTCTAGGTTCCATTGAATTCCAAGGTTTTCTCTGACTTTCGTTCTGCTGATAAAGAACTCGAGTAATCTGGATTGAAGCCCAACCTGATTATTTTGGGCCACACTTTAACTAAAAAGAAACGCTTTGAAGGGATTTTATTTACAATGGGTCCACACCTATAGGAATGGATTAAGTTTAAGTGTATGCTTTTCTGGGGTTAATAGTTCCATGCCACCATACTCAATAATGTTTTTTTGAGTCTTTTCTCCTTTATTCTTAGATCCCTTAGATTTATTATACTTGTCATTTTCTCTCTAGTTTATCTTTCATTTTTAATATGGAAATACATATACAACGTAAATCTTCCCATCTCAACCCCTCCCAAGCATATCATTCAGTGGGGTTAAACACATTGATAAAGTTGTAATACCCTCCCAACATCTATCACTAAAACATTTCCTTCACCCCAAACAGAAATCCCCATTTTACATTAATTTCCCATTGCCCCTTCTCCCCATCCCTGGTAACCTGTACTCTTCTTTCTGTCACTATGAGTTTGCATATTCACTGGTATGTTCTTTGTGGTTAACATGGGTTTAAATCTAATATCCTAAAGTTATAACAATCTCACTTGCTCTGATACCAACTTAATTTCAATAATATACATCATATATTCTTTTACCCCCCCTTCCTTTATGTAGTTCTTGCTACAAATTGCATATTTATAAATTATAAGTCCCAAATCAATTACTTAAAATTAAATTTTATGCATTTGTCTTTTAGATTGTGAAGGAGGTAAAAAGTGGAATTAAATATCAAAAGCAAAATAGTGCTGATATTTCTCTCTAACATAGCATTCCCCTTACTAGAGGTCTTATTTCTCCATGTGGCTTCAGTCAATTGTCTAGTATACTATTCCTTTAACCAGCAGAACTCCCTTTAGCATTTTTGGTAGTGTTGCCAGATTTGAGTTCCTAGGTTCTTGGCCATGCTGCAAGAAAGAATTCAAGGGGACAGCACAGATAGAGCAAGCAGGTAGATAAATAGTTTATCGAGAATGCATACAAGAAGGGCATTTGGCACTCTTGCAAGAAATGAGGGGGCAAGAGGTGAGAGGCCCTGGCACTATAGTACAATGTACTTTTATAGATTTTTGTTGCTCTTGTAATTTTTATTAATTATTTTACTGCCTTTCCCTACTCCCTCCCATGTGGATGCTTGATCTTAGATGACTCACTCAGGCAGGGTTTTTGGCTTCAAGTGCTGTTTATTGCTTAGCTCTCTTCAGGGTGGCGCCTGGTGGTAGATAGTGCATTGGGGCAGATTGGCTGTCCCCAGTGTTTTGCATAGGTGGGGAACCCCAGGCAGATTGTCTGAGCAGGGCAAGCCTTCCTGACTTTGATTAATCAACCTTGCTCAAGGGTTCCTTCACAGTAGTTTCTCTCCTCTCACCAGTGCCTGTTCTAGCCTGCCTCAGTAGGACTGTTCTAAGAGTGACCAAGTCCCTCTATTTTTGTTTTTCTGAGAATGTCTTGATCCCTTCCTCATTCTGAAGGATAGTTTTGCTGGATATAGAATTCTTGGTTGACTACAGTTTGCTTTTAGCTCTGTAAATGTATCATCCTTCTGCTTTCTTGCCTCCATGGTTTCCAATGAGAAATAGGCAATCAATTTTGAGGATTCCTTGTATCTGACAAATAGCTTCTCTCTGTTGTGGCTTTCAGAATTCTCTATCTTTGACATTAGACTGTTTGATTATAAGACAGCACTGTGTGAATTTATTTCAGTTTATCTTGTTTGGAGTTCATTGAGCATCTTGTATGTGTAGATTCAGATCTATCATTAAATTTGGAAATTTTCAGTCATTGCTTCTTTGAATATTTTCTCTGCCCCTATCTCTCTTTCTTTTCCTTCTAAGACTTCCATAATGTTGAATTGGTACACCTGATAGTGTCCCACACATTCCCCAGGCTCTGTTCACTTTTGTTCATTCTTTCCTTGAATGCCAGGTTCTAAAATAAATTAAGGGAGGAAAAAAGGAAAACACTTTTCCCAGTTTTTGCATATTGAACTGTGCCAGTGTTCTCCTTTACAACTTAACCTACAGTGAGTTTAGAGAAAATGTCCAGATCAAAGCAAGGGGAATCCCTGCTCTTTACTATGTTTGTACCATGTTCTAGGCATGTGTGTTTGTTCCTAGGAATACCCCATTTACATGGTTCTGAACATTTGTTTCCTCATGATCCCAGACGCTGCTGTATATGTCCTACAGCCAGCAATCTCTTGCTGAGGCATCTTCTTGACTGATGTAGGAGAGCTCTGTGGGCCACTTTCTAGATGCAGAGCAAGTTCTGGGCCAGTAAATCCCTCAGGCCACCAACAAATTGAATGGGTCATATAAACACACTCCCAGTATGTATACAAGTGTTACTGGGTTCACTCTGGGAGTAGAACTAGGGATCCAGGCTGCAATTGACAAGCCAAGGTGCCACAAGGTCCTACATTTTTCTTGAGCTTTGAGAAAGATAGTTTTTGCCCATTCTTTTTTGTTCACATTTCTGTGGGGGGAATACAGACCTGAAGTCTCTTACTCAGCCATTTTGATCAAGGTTGGAACGAATATAATTTTGGGCGGACATTGCAGCTGTCTTCAAATACTTATAATGCTTTCACCTGCCACAAGCAAAAATGAATCAATTGCCAAGGAGTTAGATTTCATTATAAATCTAAAACCATTCAGCAATGATAGATGAGCAAGTGCTTAAAAAGTGGTTGCAAATTACTCACTGGGTCCTATTAGAGAAAAACAGACATTGATTAGAAGTTTAATTTTTCTGTCCTAGGAGGCTTTCAAATCTAAGATGTAGCCTACAATAAGAATTTTGAAATATTAATTTGATAATTCTGAGCAAAGATGGTGAATTGTGTACTTCTGATTCTTTTAAGAAGCCCGCTAAAATTAAATGAAAGGGAAATTTTGTGAAAAGATATAAATCCACCAGTACAAAGAGAATGAAAAATGGCAAATAGCAACAAACTATTGGATGACAAGAAATAAAAACTGGAACAAAAAGGATAACATAATTAGAAATCCATTTCAGAAGGAACAGTTTTCAAATAATAGGTGCTCTAGCAAAACAGACATGTGGAAATTATTAGGGAAATAATTTTAAAAATAATTCCAGGTTGAAGGACTTGAGTTTCTGGTTTGAAAGAACTCAAAACATGGTCAGAAAATTTTAAATAATAAGGAAACCAAACAAGAAATTGACGGAAAAAAAGTTTGCAAACTAATAATCAAGAATTAGAATGACTTTAGACTTTAAAATAACATTTCAAACAACAAAAGGATGGGGCATTACTTAAAAAATTCTGAGACAAACTTTTTGCAAACTTTATATCCAGCTAAACCATTTTCAAATATAGAATGAATTCATTTTAATATCTGAATGCTTTTAATTATGTACCTTCTAGGCACTTTTCTTATGAAGATACTGGAAGATATCCTCTACCAAAAGTAGAATAAAGAAGCCATTGGAAACAGAAACAAGTGTACCAGTTCAGGAGTGTTGAAAGGGAATTCAGGATACTGTAAATAGAGATCTAAGTGTGCTGCTATGAACCAGGTGAGATGGCAATCAGTCCACTTTGGAACAAGTCAGAATAAGGTATAGGTGAGAATTGTCCAGGAAAATAAATTTGATAATCTATCCAATGTGTCTGAATATCTTGAGAGAAAGTGGAGAAATGCTTGGAGTTTAATTATTTACTGTTAATTCTATAGAACATAAGAAAAACTGCTTAAAAGGTAATTGTTAAGTTCAGAAAAAGAAAAGCATATGGTTTACTATATAAGCCAAATATGAAATGTGTTTATGTAGCCAGAATAATAAGCACATTGAATTTTGAACTATACGAAATTACAATATAGCTTCATTAAAAAAAATGGGGTGATCAGAATTACATATGTGTGTATTTATGTTCTGTTTGAATATGTATATGCGCATTTGCTGGCAGGAAAGGTGGGAAGTAAGCGAGATTAACCTCTTCATAGTAGGAAATCAAAAGATAATGCCTTAAATTTAAAAATTGCCAATATAAAAGAATTATTTAGCATCATGGAGGTAAACACCAAGGCACAAAGTTGAAAGAGGTAAAAGAATTGTCTATAGAAAGGGAAAATGTGATGGGGAATGGTGTGAGATTAGTTTCTTTCATCAAAAATGAAAATCCAGTCTTTAAACTATGTGCATGTAAAATCTTAATCTAAAAAGAAAATATAGCTAGGTTAATTTAGAAACTATTTCATTTTACTTGTTTCACTCATCTTGCCTAAGCCTCACGTTCTAAAATATGTCACCTCAGGGACTCATTTATATTAACAACTTCCCAGTTGAGTGGAGATATTTTATGTACTCCCTCCTGCCTCCCCTTTCTCCCTGCCCCAGCCAATGTCATCTCTATTTTCAGGCTTAACCTTAGGGTTCGAAGTGGTTTCGCTCTTCAGAATAATTAATCAGATCTTCTGCAACTCTTGGTACAAGAAACGGATAAAAAATTCTTTCACATCTCAAATGTACTTATTGCATTCCCATAACTAATTTTAATCCAACTGCTATGGCATTATTTTGAGATCATAATAACATTTTAGTTTTATTTTCTTTTCCTTGTTTTCATATCCAGTTAATAAATACTTACTACATACTTGCTATGGTGAATACAGCCTCTTATACTTTGGGGTGCTATAAAAGATAAGTTTATTACCTCATTGGCTACATATACAAAATGAAGTTGTCTGGATCAGGCATTCTTTTATGAATGAGAAGATAAATATTGTGTAACTACATGATAAAATAATCACTTGGAAAATATTTCAATGCTTTGATGTTTTTGATGTATATGACATATATTAACTTTTTAATTGCTACAGAACCCTAACTGAACTGGGGTGACCTGTAGCTTGAGTGAGAAATACGCTTTTATTGTTTTTAAGAGTTTAGGGTGGTTTGTTAGTATCATGTAATTTAAGCCATTCTGATTTATACACCTTGTTTCCCTGAATTTTCTGAAAAATTTTACCATTGCATGTACAAATTGACAGTCTTAGTTTACTTCCTCAGTTATTTGTCTCATAAAAGTTAATTAACACTGGCAATAACAGTGCTTTAGAGACCGCCTTAGCAATATTGCTGATCCCTTCATTTAGTCCCCTGCAACAGGAGGAGAGAAGAGACATGTGCAGTTGGTTTCCAAATATTCTTAGTGGTGGAACTCACAGTTTAATTTCCTTTTGTATTTGGGCCCAGTGTTTGCTATCTGAGTAGGCAGATAATTGCCAGATTTGTGTGATTTTGCTATTGCATATACATAAAAAATAACAGTACATCATTGCCTGAAGAGTAGGGGCAGGCTATTAGGGCATAGGAAATCAACAAATTAATTTTTATTTTCTGGTGCAAGGATTAGAGAGACACCACAGGACTGTAGTCCCCTATGAAAGTTGTTACAATCTCAGTAAGAGGTATAAAGATGAAAGATACAGTTACATGTGACGCTCTGTCCTGCATCTATTTTCCTAGTAGGAGTGCTCTCCATTCTTGTTGGTTGTAAACGCAAGTTGCTCTGTCTAGTGAAATATTGAAAGACATTGAGGACTGCTGAAATATGAAGGGGATGATGTAATTTGGATATGGAAACAGTAAGATGTCTTGAACATTTTGACAGTTTACTGGAAGAGGAGGACAAGTGATATTTCAAATTTAGACCTCAGGTTACATGGCATCATAGTTATAATGGGCACATCACTTAACTCAGAGGCCAGGAACTCCAACCCCATCATGCTAACTCTGAGATAGTGCTCTTGTTATTTCATTCTATACTTTCTAGATTTTTTTCATACAAAAAAAAAAGAGGATTGGATTATATTTTCTAAAGGCCCATTTCTTTATTAAAAAGAGTAAAATCTCAATTTAAGAAAAAGGACAGGAAAGAAGAACTTCCGGTTCAAGCGAGAGCCTCACATAGGCCTGAGAAGGCCAGAATTCCTGGGTTGAGGGGAACTTTCTGAGACTTCTAGGCTTGTTCTTGGAAACTGAACGGTCCTCTGAGAGGGAATGAGTCAACCATCAGAAGCCCTAAGTAGAAGGCAGAAGGACTTGGTGGGTTTCTAATTCCACTTAAGGGATGTAATTTGGAAGTTAAAAAAAAAAGAGGCAGAATCTGGAGGGAAACAATTGCAACTATTGCCTGGTTTGATTTATGATCTCATGTTAAGATATTTTAAGGATAAGTTTCAGGTTTGAATGATGGGGCTAGAATGGAAGAGAATATGATTCCAATTGCTGAACTTATTAAGAAGTTTTAAGCCCAATATGGAATTTGGATAAAACTTTAAAATAAGTGGACAGAGGTGTAGCACAAATACTTATTAAACAACCACTATGTACCAACACCTATGAATTGTACATAAATAATTCATTTATGCTCCCAATAACCACGTGGAGGAGATGTGATTATTCCCTGTTCTACATGTGGAACATGAAGTTCATTAACTTCCTCAGTATTGCAAATTTAAAAATTATGGTAGTCGGATGCATATACTTTACACAATATATATATATATTTTTTTGACACTAATATGGTGTAGATTTGGAGTGTGGGAGAAAGAGAAGATAAAGAACAACCCCAAGATTTATAGTTTTGTACAACTGAAAAGACAGAGGCACCATAACCTAAGAATATAAATTTGAGTAGAAATATTACAACCTATACCCCATCTCAGAAGTAGGCTTTTTACGTAGCCTACATAGATTCTAGCCTTTTTATACCAGTTAGTGGGGAAAAAAAGTGTTCTTTGTATTTCTATTATATCCCTTTATTTACAGAAAGCACTAAGATTTGGAGTCTTAGTTAAAATCTTGTTTTCACTCAGTTTAAATAAAGGAATACATTAAGATATTATGTATTCATTTAAAGCTATTCTTCCTTGAAGAATTTATTGCAACACATTCAGGAGGACAAATACAACTTTGAAAGTTTTCTACGTCTCCTCTCTCACTATTAATGTACTTTAATGAAAGGCCCATATCATTAGTCATTCTTTAAGAAGTACCGGATTCCCTCATATTGACCTTTTTGATTACAAACAGGAAAGTACAATAACATGCCTACTTGTTAGCAGTAAAGTAAAAATTACTCTATGAAATGAGAAGCGTGGGTTGGATTATTTCTAAAATCCCTTCCTATGGGCTCTTGACTACAGTCTATGTTCCAATTTCTTTACATCATTTTAGACAAAGATATTAGGAACACATGGCATTTTAATAATCATCATGCATCATTTTAATGAAATAGCTGTGTTCAATGTACAGTGAGATGACAGGCTGCAGTAAATTGATGATTTCATTAATGTGATAACCTCTCCACCGTTAATAGCTATTTAACCTTAAATAACTTACCTACAATCCAGTGCTTCATCGTTCACATAGACCTGAAAATGCCTGCAGTCCCTACCTACATCATAGGACAATTTTTCTTTTTTTCTCTTCCTCTGGCTTCTACTAACTGACTTGAGTCTGAATTTCCTTTGCCTATAAGAACTTCAGTTACTCTTAATTAAGGCTCACTCTAATCCAATTTGATTCATTGGATTTGATCCAATGAATAAGTCCACACCCACAGACCTGAGATTTGGATTTGAGCATCTCTTTGTAGGCAACATGATTCAATCTACCACAGAGAGTTTCTGTTTGTCACCGTTATTAGTTTTTCATAATTAATCCTCTTAGGAATCTTGTGATGTGGGTAATATTATGATCCTTACTTAACAGAAGATGAACTTGAGTCTCAGATTTTGGGTAGCATGCCAAAGGTCATAGACATATTATGTCACCGAGCTAGTGTTTGAACTTAAGCATCTTAATGACAGAACAGATATTCAAGTTCTATGCTGTAGAATAACCTCCATCGTTGAAAATATGATTTTTCTACTTGAAAAGCAATTAAAAATTTTTATAAATATATCTGTATGCCTAATGAATAGCGCATTTCCCAGGAAAATGACACTTGATCATAGTTTCGAACTATCTTTGATTCTAAAGGGGAATATGAGGCTGTTTATAACAATCTGTTTTAGTGATCATAATTTTGATAAATTTTTCTTTTTTGTGCTTAATTTTTTTTTCCAGAATAGAGAGCACAGATCTCTATTCTGTATGGAATTCCCGCTCTTTGCAAATAACTGGGTTTCAGGACATTCAGAGAAGAAAACCACCTTGAGCAGGTCCTTAGGAGCTTAGATATCATAAGGAGGCAGGACAAGTACACAAAACATTTTCTAAAGCAGGGTGGAAAGTGACACATGATGTAAAAGATATATTGATGAAAGGTATTAGAGATAAGAAGTCCAGGAGATTACCTATGCTTGTGCATTATCAGAAAGACCTAGTAAAGAAGAGTTTCCAGACTCAATCTTAAAGGATAAATTGAATGTAGGCATATTTGGAATAGAAGAAATATATTTCTTATTGTTGGGAAGGGAAAAGAAAGGAGGATATAAGAGAAGGCAAGCATAGAACTTTTATAGAAACACTAGGAAATTTGATTTGGCTAAAATGCAGAATGTTAGAAAACTAGCATTGGGAGATTAGAATGGAAAAAGTAAGCTAAGTAAGTACTGTAGTTCTTTTTGTTTAAGGATAGCATCAAGGTTCATTATCCTCAGTTTGTGATGTCTACTGGGTATTCAGGAAAATATCAAGATACCATGCCAAGAAAATGTAGAAACAGAAGGACAAGAAGAGGAAACATGTTCCAATCCTTCATCTATTTTTTGACACACACACAAAAACTTAATAGTCTATAAAGTACAGCATTCCCAGATACCACCATATTATTAACACCTTACCTTGGTGCGCTATATTTGCTTCAATTTATGAAGGCACATTTTCATAATTGTAGTATTCACTGGAGTCCACGGTTTAATTTGGGGTTCACTGCTTGTGCTGTGCAGTCCCATGGATTGGTAGGATTTGCTTATCCTAATTATTTCATATGAGTGAGATGATATAATATTTGTGCTTTTGTGCCCAGCAGGTAAGCCTTTGCCCCAAGCCATCTGCCTCAGTAGTTTTTTTTTGTTTTTTCACTACTTTTGTTTTTTCAAGCTGTTTTGCTTGGAAGGCAAATTCTGGGAGGGAGGAGCACCAGCAGAGAGGAATTTCTCAGGTCAGTATTTCCCAGCCCTGGCCAGCTCCAAACTATAGGGAAGAGGGGATAAGGGAGGGACCAGGTAAGGTACCAGGAACTTTGTCCGCAGCTCCCCAAAGCTGTGCTTCTTGCCTTGCTCAGCAAATGCAGGCCTCCTATGGACCTTCACAGTTCTGAGGGAGCCTTCAGTCTTTAAGTCTCCTCTGCTACATTTGACTGAGGAGGGTTGGACCAATGGCTGCCCTCAGAGCCAAGTGACTAGCAATCCGAAGTAGCTAGTCAGACTGTGATCAGCAATCAGTGCGTGCCACCCAAGATCTTGGGTAAGTGGAATTTTTATGTCCCTTTTTAGTACCACCAAGCTATGTCAGAAGCTGAATCTGACTGTTGTCTGCTAGGAGAGTGGGGGATGGACCACAAGAACTGCAACAGGGAGCAATTGACTGGTTTTATCATAAGTTACCAGCCTCTTTCAGTTTTTATCTAGATGCCACAGCTTTGAAATAGTTGATTTAGGCAGTTCCTCCCTGTTTAATAGTTTTTCTGTTGGGGAGACTGACTCCTGGAGCTTCCTACTCTGCCATCTTCCCACAATCCTCTACATATCCTACTTTTTTGGGGAAAGCATGGTCCAGAATGGAACCTGGGTCCCCCACATGGAAGGCGAGCATTCTGCCACTGAACCACTCATGCACCCTATATACCCTACTTTTAAAAAATAATTCAAAAACTTGAACTCCAATACCTCATTCAAAAATAAATTGTGAATTAAATGCAAATAAGGGAAATTTGATATTTTGAATTCATATGTTAAAAAATGTGTTTCTGGGAGTATTGCACATGATATTTTTATAGAAATAAAGACAGATTCTGTTTAGCTATGGAGGATTGCAGAGGGTTAAAGTCTTCACAGTTGTTTTTGAAGGCTAAATACAGTATCTCAGAGCTTACTTAAAAATGTGTCCAAATACTAACACTTGGTAAAGGGCTTCTGGGTTGAATGTTATAAGTTCAATCTTTCCTCAGCCGTGAGTAAAAGGCAAGTGTCAATAGGTAAAAAAAATATCTTAGTAGGATCAAGCTTGCTTTTACTCCTTTCTCCTTTGTTAAATCACAGAAAAAATATTCTTGTATTGATCATTCCAACATGAAACTTAGGACCTAAAACAAAGCCAGTGTAGTTGTACTTGGGCTAATGAGGGGTTTCAAACTTGTGCATTCCAAAGAGCAGTGGCATTGAAAGTTTTAGAAAAATATCTAATTTTGTATTTGATGCTAGTTATATGATGGTCACTGCATAGTTCTGGTCTAGGGACAGAGTTACAGACTCATTGACGACTGTCAATCATTTTCTATATGTATATAAACGAAGTGTTTGTGTTCCAATAAAACTTTATTTCTGGCAGTGTGCTAAATTTGGCTTGCAGGCATGAGTTTGCCAACCCCTATTTTAAAAACCCTCTCATTTCCATTACTCCATTCCTAATTTTGTTTCTCAACTGCTAAAAGAAATATCATGCATTGGCTTGGCTTAAAAAAAAAGAGAATTTATTGGTTCACAGTTTTGAACCAAAGAGGAGTCAAAATCAAGGTGTCAGCAAGGCAATACTTTCTTTCCAAAGACAGTGGTGTTCTCAGGCTGGCAAGCATACTTCATGGTTCCTTGACTTTTCCATCACAAAGCAGTGCACATGGTGGCATCTCCTTTTGTTACTTTCAGAACAACATGGTCTTCAGTAGTTAGGTCCACCTGATCCCACATTAAACAGAGAAACAAGTCTGTCTTGGTGAGAAGGTAAGTTTTATTAAGAATGCATTCACAGGGAATTGGAGAAAACCTTTCTAAGACCATTTCAAAGTGAGAAAGTGGGTTCAGGTTTTATAGCCCATAGAGGCAAAGAAATGGAAAGGGTCCAGAAGACAACAGAAAATAAGAAAAAAAAAATAACACTGAGCAATAGTTACAGATTCATTAAAATTGAGTAATGTTTGCCTGTATTCTGATTTGGTCAGTTTATCCTGATATCTTATAGGCCCTCCTTTGCTGACTATTCAGAAGGCTTTGATCTCCTTGAAAGAGAAAAAGGTATCAATTTATTAGTTCATATGGTGTTTATGGTGCCATTCCATCCTGCCTTGGGGTGTTTGCTTATCCTTGCAAGAAAAGCTGGGAAGTTAATGTAACTAGGAACAGAGAGCAAACTTTTGAGATCAGATCAACAGCAAACTATTTCAACAAGGGCTTTTAGGCTTCAAATGAATCAAGACTGCTCGGAAGAAGTGATTATAATAAAACACATTCTAGTTACCAAAGACTATACTAAGCATTTTCTAAAAACATCTTTCCAACTATCCAGCTATCACTTTCTTTTCCAGATTCCATTGACTTCCAATTTCTTGTTGCTTCCCATGGCTTCTTTTTTGTATCCAATTTCCTTTGCCTAAAAGGACTTCAGTAATATTGGATTAAAACCCAACCTCATTCAGTTTGGACTACATCAACTTAATTAATGACATATTCATAGGTCCTATTTACAAATGGGTTCACATCTGCAGGACCCAGAATTAAGACCTGAACATGCCATTTGTGAAGGATATGATTCAATTGCCAACAATCCACTAAACTTGCCTTTTTTTTTTTAAAATCCGGTGTCCTTACCAATATCTTTCATATTAAGTTTTTTTTTCTTCATATGTTGTCTGCATTTTCCAAAATTAATGTGAAGTCCAAGAGGGAAGGTTCTTTGTGCTATTCACTTCTGTGCTCTAGGTGCCTGGAATAGTGCCTGGCCCATATTGGGTTAACCATGCCAAAAGAGTGTTGTGTTTAATTCCATTACTGTAACCAATTCTTCACCTCCTTTATATTCATGCCCTTTGAATTTAGAGTTAAGCTTGATATGACTGGCAGTTATAAGCCTAGGCCTTACAAAATATCACATGGTGTTTCTAGACCTTTTTCTGATAGCACTGAAGGGAGAAAATCCCCTAGTTACTCATCTAGTCTAAGAAAAATGAAAGACAAATGGAGCAGACTTGGTCCTATGCTGGCAGCATTATTTTTTTTCAAAGACTTTGCAAACAAATATTTTTAGTGGGATATTCTGTTTATTATCATGAAAATAAATGTTCCAATAATAGGTTTGCTTAAAATCCTGGCTTAACAGCAGATGAGTCACTTTTCATAATACTTGGCATATCAAAGGGACTCTATTAGCTCTATCATTATAAATCTCCATTGTGTGCCCTGAATAAGTCACTTTTGATTACATTCACTAACTCCAACTCATTATCATTTCAACCACTCTTCTGGTTTTGCCTTTTGGAGTTTGGGGAAAACTAATCCTTTTCTTTTTCTAAGTAATTTACTAGAGAATGCACTGTTTTATTAATAACACTTTAATTAAAAAGACTTCCCCAGTATGCATGTGTGCTGGTTTGAAAGGATGTATGTCCCCTAGAAAAGCCATATTTTAATCAAAATCCCATTTCATAAAGGCAGAATAATCCCTATTCAATACTGTATGTTTGGATGTGTAATTAAGTCATCTCCCTGGAGATGTAACCCAATCAAGAGTGGTGGACAAGCTGGATTAGGTGACAACATGTCTCTGCCCACTTGGCTTGGGTTTTCTGGAGTCCTATATAAGAGGAAACATTTTGGAGAATGAGCAATTCAGAGAGAGCAGAGAGAATGACATAGCCACAAGAAGCAGAGAGGCCACAAGCCAGCGACCGTTGGAGATGAAGAAGGAAATCGCCTCCCAGGGAGCTTCATGAAATAGGAAGCCAGGAGAAAAATCTAGCAGATGACGCCTTGCTCGCCTTGTGCCCTTCCAGCTGAGAAAGAATCTGTGACTGTGTTCGCCACTTGAGAGAGAAACCCTGAACTTTGTTGGCCTTATTGAACCAAGATATCTTCCCCTGGATGTCTTAGATTGGACATTTCTATAGACTTGTTTTAATTGGAACATTTTCTCGGTAAGCCATTCTGTTTCTGGTATATTGCATTCCGGCAGCTAGCAAACTAGAACAGCATACTTCTGAACTTGTGGTAAGGGAGGCACGATTTGGGAATCTGGTGTTCACTGTCCTGGCACTATTGAAGAGAAGTGGCAACTGGCAGTGCTGGCAAGATTTTTTATGAACAATGTTGAATAATTGATCTGCGATTAAGACTGAAGTTACGACACAGGAAGGGGACTGAAAATCTGCAAAGGCTAGGTTGCAGTTTTCCTCGGGGTGCATATGAAGAGTATTTTTTACCTTATAATTGCTGCAAAGATTTAGCCCTTTGTCCAATACTACAGACTATCTTTCATGTCTCCTTGGAGCTGTGGATCACAGGCCTTGCCTGAAACTGTGTGCTCATGAATGTTAGGATTTCATTTTATTATGGAATTGATTTCTTAATACTATCTTTGTCTCAACTTTTGTATTGTTTTCCCTTGGGTGTTTTGTCTGACTGCAAATGCACGCAAAGGCTTCCTCAGTTATATCTATTTCTGTGTTTTGATGCAGCACATCTTAAGATGAGGCTTTTTATTACTGTTGAAGATTTATCGTGAATTAAATCACTTTCCCAAAGACTTCCTTTTCAAGAAAAGCCTTAGACATTGCATTTTTCTATGCTTTATCAGTTTTAGGAAAGGATAAATGCTATCATTTTTATTTGTTTATCAATTTCCATTCAGTTTCTATGCTTCCTTTGTTATAACCTCATATTCCTTTATATGGCTATTTGGTTGAAATTACAGTCTTCATTTTTTTACAATTCTCTCTTTTCCATGTCCCTCACTTTCACTATAACCCCTTCTAATTTCGTTTCATCTCTTCATATTTTAATCTCCTTTTAACACAAAGTATGATATGGAATGAAGAATAAAAAATTCCCATTTTTGAGAGCCTTAATTGCCAGGCTTTACATTATGCACTTTTTCTGTTCACTATCTATACTGTAAAAGAAAATAATTTTTCAAACAAGGAGACTGACAGAGTTAAACTAGCACATATAAATGTTATATAATGTTGGAGGAGCTTTCCCTGGAAAAGGTTTGTATGCAAAACTAGTTAGTGATAATAATAAAATACACAAGTAGGAGAATATTTCTCTTTTGCCTTTAGCTATAAGAGTGATTGTGGTGTTTTAATATAATTTCTTATATTATTTGGTCTATGAAGGAACAAAGGTTTTTTTCTTCACCTGCCCAGACAGAATTATGTTAAAAAAAGATTTCTTCTGGCATGACCGAGGAAGGCTCCAGTAAGGCAAGGCACACTAAGGAGGGCTGCACCAGAAAATCCATAGGCTTACCAAAAGGAAGCCTCCTGAGCTCCCTTCATTGATTTTGTCTGACCATCTGCTGTGGGTTTTTTTGTTATGTTTTTTTTAACTCTTTAGTGATGCAGATTCACCCCTATATCATCAATTCAGGTAGAAAAGGTCTTTGGCTTCTGCCATAATCTATCTTCTATCATTTCTTCATTGCTGTTATGTCTTATGCTATTTAAGCAAATAAATACCATGCAAAGGGATGACTTAAGCAAGGCGAATTTAATGGTTCATGGCTTTGAGGTTAGGAATAAGTCCAAATAAAGGTATCATCAAGGCAATGCTTTCTCCCCAAAGACTGCTGTTCTGGGGCTGGCAACTGGTGACCCTTTGTCCTTGGTTTGTCATATGGCGAGGCACATGGCGGAGTCTCCTGGTATCTCTCTTCTCTTCTGGGCCTTGTTGATGTTCGGCTTCAGGCTACTCTATCTGTGGCTTTCTCTTTCTGAATTTATTATGTTATAAAGGACTCCAGTGATATGATTAAGTCCCATCCTGATTGAGGTGGGCCACACCTTATCTGAAGTAACCTCATCAAAAGATCCTATCTAAAATGGGTTCAGACTCACAGGAATGGATTAACTTTAAGAATATGTTTTCTGGAGTACATTCAGATCCAAACCACCACACTCGTGAACTGTGATATTTCTAACCTCTGACCTTGGGGCTTTTCTTTGCATTTATTATCTTGTCTCATCCTTTAGATTCTATACTCACCCATGTGTCTCTAACTTGGGCTATTCACTTCCTATCTTAACCATGAGCATATTCTCTCTGAGCCTAAATTTGTTTATCCCAGTCCATGCCCATGTGGGATGCCCATGTGTGGATACTCAGTGCAAGCCCTTATGATTGGTTCCCTTGATGGGTTTGCTCTGGACTCATGAGTATTAAGAAGATGAAGAGATAAAACCATGGCATTTTGGGGCATTTAGTGTCATATAGAAGCTAGAAAACTAATATTTGTTGTAGCTCTTGCCTATATTTTAAACCACTTTCTACAGCAGTTTTAACAGTTTGTGAAAACAAGGGATGCTAAATAATTCAGGACAGAACATACTCACCTTGGATGAAACCTCAAACTTTATGAAGTTTAACCTTTTTTGTGAGAATATACCAAGAACTTAAGGATTACTTAGCAATTAGAAATAGGGGAAACATATTTAGAGCATTCCACAGCTTGCGCACATTCAAAACATTTCACTGAAAGGTCAAATTTGTGAATGTTTCAAAACATAATATTCTGTGCCTCAGTATCTAAGAACTGTGACCTTTATATTATGTTCATTCCGCCTATGCAGAATAGATTCTGAAGGCATCAAGCTGTTATCAAATCATTTTGCTAGATTTCTTGGCTTGCTCATTGGTGGCTGATGTGTGCTAATGTCTTTTGTGGAAAGATGTTAGATATTTCTTTCTGTAATATATGTGAGAAAATGCACATCCATAATTTATCAAAACAGCCATTTGGAGAATGAATAAAACATACCAGCTATACTTCTGAATCACAGGACTTTACATTTGCTTGCTAAAATATCAAATTATTTTTTGAACAGGTAAGGATTGCAGTTCTAGTGTATGAATTTATTCCTTTTGAAAATATCTTTCAATGCTTTTTGTTTAAATATTCTACTTTGTAATGAGATGTGTAAGTAGAAATATTTTAAGGGGATAACTTTTCTTGGCCCAAAATGATCATTTTATCAGCAAGTTTGCATCCATATTTAAAAGAACACTCTGCTAGAGAAAAAGAAAATGCACTGTGAATTAAATAAAGCTGATGTTTTGCATGGTATTCTTTTAAAAGGCTATTCAGATGACTTCTAGAACTATGCGATAGGCAAAGAAAATAGGATGTTTTAGAAGCAACATATAGAGGAGAAGGGTAATTATAATTATAGAATAGTCAGTAAGAATGAAAGAGGAAAGCTCTAACAGGAAGGACATTACAATAACATTCAAAGGCGACTTATTACAAACAAGCAAAATGATAATAGACCAACCGAATACACTTTTGACAAGAGAAAATGTAATTTTTCCAACACTATTACTAATGTTAGAACAAAATCCCAGGAAACATAGGCAGTTGTTGAACATCAAGAAGAACAATCAGTAGTCAAATTTGGGGACAGACCCTGAATTTCCATACGATCCTGGACAACTCATTTTATGTTTTTCAACACGATTTTGTTTATGGAATGAAGTAATTGGGTTTCTCTCAGGTATTGAGAGAATATCATTTTTCTTGACTAATATATACAAATTAGGAAGTGTTTTAGACCCTTAAAGCAGTGATAATGGTAGTAACTAAAGAGGAAAACAAGGAAACTAAGTCACAGATAGGATACAGTGGAAGGAAGGGTTTCTTCTTTCTCTAGAGGGTAAATCTCACCTAGTAAGTGCAATAGGCCACCTCTACATACTTCTGTGTACTTGCAGAGTGTTTTTAAAACAGTAGAGACTCAGAAAAACTGTCTAGGCTTGTAGAGATTCACTGAGCTCTCTGATTTTTCCATGAAGGGAATCTCTAGCACTCCAGGTCTATAGAAAAAGCTATCAAATTTGTGACCTGTTTAAGGAGTACAAGGTAGATCAGTGGTAGAATTCTTGTCTGCCTTGTGGGAGACAAGGTTTGATTGTCTGGAATCAGGTTTGATTCCTGGCCCATACACTTCCCAAGAAATAAACAAGCAAACAAATGAAAAATCAATCAAACAAAAATTCCACAAATGGTGCTGCAATAAGGGGATACGCACATGGAAAAAGAAAAATGTGACCCCTGAACACAGCATACAAAAAATAAAAAAAGAAAGAAAGAAAAAGTAGTGACCTGTTCAGAAACCTCTTGAATCATGATGCATTGATCTCGGACAAAGCCTCATATCATATCATCATAATGTTGAACAAGTATCCCTACTTAAATGTGTATCTTATACTAATAGAATACATACACAGATAGAGTATATTAGCAAATTTGAATGAGAAGAGTCTGTGCTGTGGGGGGCTGGCAGTGTATTGATTCCTTTGCATCTGTAGACATGAATCACAGTCTAATGACACCTGGAAAGAACATTTATCCCTCGTGTATGCATTGGCAGCATGATACAAGTTGAGCTTTCTGCATTTTTTTGTGTATGACATAAAGTATTTCAATGGGTTCAAAACACACTTGAAGTTATTTGTGACCAGCCTAAATGTTTGAACCACTCAGTGGTATCCCCCATTACATTGAGAAAGAGGTGAAAACCTGTTCGTTCATCTCTAGGAATAAATAGAGCTAATGGTACAAACAATTTTCATAAAAGTGAGAGGCCTTACTTTAAAAAGCAAAGGACTGATTATGGTATACAATGGAACAGCACTAAAAATGAAGCCTGACTATTTAACCTTCTTGAGCTCTATAAGGCCCATCTGATTAATTTGGTCAATAACAATTCGCTTTCCTTCCTTACAGCCCTGGATCTCCAAATTCTTAGCCATTGGAGATAAATACGAAGCAGTGTCAGCTGGTAAGGGTGCATTTCATTCTCTAAGTGGCAAATAGAAATTTTCATTAAAATAATATTCTTTGCTTGGTTTGTGTGTTTAGAGGCTTAGAGGAATAAGAAAAACAGAACATTTCTGAGATATACTGTAAATGAGCACTAGTACATAGGCAAACATAATTTTTTTTTTTTAACATGGGCAGGCACCAGGAATCGAACTCAGGTCTTCTGGCATGGCAGGCGAGCATTCTTGCCTGCTGAGCCACTGTGGCCCGCCCCAAACATAATTTTAAAACCATAATTTACCTGATGTTAAAGATGCAATTTGGAAAGAAGTGGTGAGCAGAAAGGGAGCTTATTTTACAATTAAGTAGATTGTTTGAAAACTCACTACTTCAGGAAACTATACTGTAGACACCAAGAGGTGACATAAAAAAGTTACCTAAGAAGATTTTATACTTCTTAACTAGAAAAGAAAAGCTGTTGTTTCAGAGAAATGATATTTGAATGTTTGCATTCTCATAAATACTTTGAAGACTAGTATTAGAAATTTTAAGTTACGTACAAGTGAATCACTTTCTTCCCCAAATAATAAGTTTCAGCAGTAGAAAAAAAACTCCATTTTTGAGAGTGCTCTTAAATTGTGCCAATTGTCCCCACAACTAGCTAAACCAGAAGGTCCTAACCTCATAATAATAGAGAATCTCTAAAAAGGTATTCTAAGAAAATATCAAAGTTCCCTTAATTTGAAAAGAGTAAAATTCCATTGTTCAGTATATTAGTAGCCCTGTACAATGAGCCAAAACCTCTTTTCTCAACAATGCTTTCATCAGAATGAATAAGGACAATGTGGGTTTTAGTAATAATGTAATATATTTTCATTCCTTTACTTAATATTCTCTGAAAATAATTAGCTATAATCTATGATGGAAAGTGAGAGCGGTGAAAGAGAGAAGTAAATGAGGACCTCAAATGATTGGGCAGACCTCTCCAGAGAGTAAAGGCATCAGGAATTACTGTGTTTTCTTTATGGACTTGCTGAGTATCAAGGTGCATATAGGAAAAATTATTTCACTGTGCTTCCAAGCAAATTTCAGAGGAAGTCAGTGCCTCAGAAAAAAACTTTATTCTTAAACAATACCATAACTTTATGGTAAGAATAAGAGAGTTTTTCTATACCTCCCCGACTTTTGGTTTGAATAATGTGATAACAGATATGATTTTTTACTGTTTAGTATTTGAATATTATTTGGAGGAGGATGGAGATGTCTGCAAAAAGGACATATTTAAAACCAAGTGTAACTAACCTAGTAGTGGCTTACTTTAGAATACTGGAATAGCTGAAATTATCATTGTTTGACATATAGTTAAGTATGCACACCCATCCATTTATTTTTTGTTTTCAATGAACATTTATTAGGTATTGTTTTAGTTTGTAAAAGCTGCTGGAATGCAATATACTTGAAACAGAATGGCTTTTAAAAGGGGGAATTTATTAAGTTGCACTTAATTGTATTTCTAAGGCCATGAAAATGTCAAAATGAAGGCATCCAGGGAACGATGCCTTAGCTCAAGAAGGTGGATGACATTTGGGGTTTCTCTATCAGCCGGAAAGGTGCATGGCAACATCTGCTAGCTTTCTCTCCAGGCTTCTTCAGTAGTTTCCTTGAGGCTCTGTTCATTCTGTTGGCTCTGTCATTCTGGCTGCTCTAAAGCCTTTCCCGAAATGGTTCCCTCTTAAAAGGCTCTAGTAAGCAACCCCACCTTGAATGGGTGGAAACACATCTCCAGGAAAACAACCTAATAAAAAGTTACCACCCACAATTGAGAGGGTCACGTCTCCATAGAAACAATCAAAAAGCTCCCACTCAGCAATATTGAATGAGGATTAAAGAACTTGGCTTTTCTAGTGTGCACGACCAATTCAAACTGGCACAGGCATCTGTTGTATGCCAGGCAGTATTAGATGCTGAAAGTTAAAATAATAATTGAACTATCATAGAAATGCATAATGTCCAATACAGTGAGACTGTGTAGTGGAGTTATAGTACCTCAATATTCAAACTGTGATCTGTGGACGAGCAGCATTTGGTATTTTATAATTCAGTAATTAAATTCCCTTTGGATACTGTTCTAGTTTGCTAGCTGCTGGAAGGGGATATACCAGAAATGGAATGGCTTTTAAAAAGGGGAATTTATTCAGTTGCAAAGTTTACATGTTGATTAGCTAGGGTTCTCTAGAGAAAAAGAATCTGCAGGAAATATCCATAGATACAAAATTTATAAAAGTGTCTCACATAACTGTGGGAACATACAGTCCAAAATCCATAGGGCAGGTTATGAAGCTGATGACTCTAATGAAAGGTCTGGATGAACTCCATAGGAGAGGCTTGGCTGAAGCAGGAAGAAGCCTGTCTCTTCTGAATCCTCGTTAAAGCCTTCCAGTGATTAGATTAAGCATCACTCGTTGCAGAAGACACTCCCCTTGGCTGATTACAAATGCAATCAGCTGTGGATGCAGCCAATGTGATTGTGATTTAATTCTATGAAATGTCCTCATAGCAGCAGGCAGGCCAGCACTTGCCCAACCAGACAAATGGGCACCACCAGCTGGTCAAGTTGACACACAAACCTCACTATGACACACGTTCTAAGACCATTGAAATGTTCAAATTAAAGTAGGTCTATAAAAATGTCCAAATTAGGGCAGGCAATGGTGGCTCAGTGGCAGAGATTTCACCTGCCATACTGGAGACCTGGGTTCTATTCCCGGTGCCTGCCCATGCCAAAAACAAAGCAAAAATATTTTTTAAAATGTCCAAATTAAGGCACCAACAAGAAGTTATCTTCACTCAAGGAAGGCTGATGAAGTTTAGGGTTTCTCTCTCAACTGTAAAGATACATGGTGAGCATGGCAACATCTGCTAGCCTTCTCTCCAGGTTTCTTATTTCATGAAGTGTCACCCCAGGGGCATTTCCCTTCTTAATCTTCAAAGGTCTCTGGCTGCATGGGCTCTCATGGTTCTCATGGCTCTGTCATGGCTCTGCTGCTCTCTCCAAATTGTTTCCTCCACTTGGAATGGGTGGAGTCACATCTCCCTCTAATCAAATGTTAATACCCACAATTGGGTGAGTCACATCTACGTGGAGGTCATCTAATCAAGTTTCCAACCTATAGTACTGGATAGGAATTAAAAGAAAGGACTGTCTCCACAAGATTGGGTTAGGATCAAAGCATGGCTTTTCCGGGATACATAATCCTTTCAAACAAGCACAGACACCACTGAAATAAGTTAAAATTTTATCAGAAGTCACTTCATAGAGAAGAATGTTAAGGTAAGAATCCAAAGGATACATAACATATCAATTTGAGTTGGATCTGTATTTAGTTGGATTGGGCTAGAAGCTATGTTCTTACACTTTCCTGTCTAAAGCTGATGAACAATTTGGCAAACAGATTCTGAACTGCTACCTTAGGGGCTTCTGGAGAGGAGGGACTATCTCTTCTTTTATACAAAGTGCCCAGCATGGTACTTGATCCAGTGTAGAAGCTTAACAAAAAATTATCAGATAACCCTACATTTTGCTTGCAAATTTAGGCACAGTAGGAATTTTGATAGTAAGGATGGTTTATTTATCTTAAAGTTCTCACTAAACCTCTTATAGTCAGGATGACCAGCTGAAATGAGCAAATCTTTATTGAATTTCTCTCCTAGACAAGCATCTAAATTTCACACATTTTTTCAAACAAATAAATGATACATAAATACATAAATAAATAAGATGAAATAAATCAATTTACCTGAAAAAAATTACATCAAACCATTTTTAGTAGATTTATATAAATTATTATTCTTGGGGAAGTCATTTGCAAATTCTCGCTTTAGTGTCACTTTTTAAATATAATTACTCAGCACATGTAAGGGAAAATCAGTTTCAATAAAACAAATTTGGAATAATTGTAAGCTATGTTGCAACAGACAGGCCAGCACTTGCATCATAGGAACTGGATATAATGTGAGATTATAATCTTCGTGAATTTATCTGGCTTTCACTTTCTTTTTCCCAGCGTTTTTTGAAATTTAATAATTTTGCAAATTACTTCAGTTATTAAAGTGAATTTAAAAGAGACATTATTTGATTTAATTCTCGTAATTAGCTCTTAAGTGTTTTATAAAGTGTGTTCTATTTAGATTTTTTCCTTGCTTTAAGAACTGATAATCAGTAGATTGTTTCGTTGAAAATTAGGTTTAAATCACTCACTTTGTTGGAAAGCTATGAAAATACTCAATTGTCAGTTGCAGTTTTCCTTGTTAGATACACATATTTAAAAAAAATCAGCATTAAGTTCATTCAGAAATTTCTAGATTATCCGTTTAAGGGCGTCATAAATCTACTCTGTATGGGGACATAAAAATGGGTATTCTATAGACAATAGTAACTCTGGGATCATTACTAAAATGTTTAAATATAGCTTGCAATAAACCATATAGATTGACAATAAAAAGAGAAAACATAAAATGCACTGTATTTTGTTGCTAAATAAATATATTTATCTTCATTGTAAATATTTATAATTGATACTATGCAAAAAGTTTTCTTCTATGATTTGAAAATTGTGAGCATAATATTGGTTGAGATGGTCTTACAAAAAAAGTCAAAAATTAGTTTGACCATGATTCACGCATGGAATGGTTATCATACCACACTAGTGTTATACATTTTTTGCATAATATCAAGGATCACATTTGAAAAAAGATGCTCTTAACCTAAAACATACAGAAAGTATCCCATTATTTGTTTGAAAACTCATATGCCGGGGGAGTTTTATTAGTAATGAAAAGAAATAATTTTGTTTTCTACTAAGGATGAATCGATTTGGGGACTAGCATCCAAGAAAAGAGGGAAAGACCATGGAGGGAATGGTGGAGCATCTGTGCCCTTTGAAACCTCTGTGGTTGAGAGGTGAGAATAGAACATGATATAATTTTATTTTTATTAGAGTGCTTTGGGAGAATTTTGTTTTCAGGAGGCAAAACAAGGAATAGAATTTGAAAGGGACCATTTTGCTTTGCTAGCACACAAAGTCATGCCATGATCTAATTTCTGTTGATTCACAAATCAACAGGATTTCTGTTGATTCACAAATTTAGGATAAGCGATGACAGCACATGTAACACTGAAGTGGGTCTAATAGCAATGGGAGTAATAGAAATGTTTATATCTATGTTCCCACAAGAGGTTCATGGCCAATGGATGATGAGTGAGTGAAATCAAAGTAAAAATTAAAGAAAGCAAAAATAACATGGGGATGCATGTGACTAATTGTTTGATGGTGACAATTCCTGTGACTGTCTTTGAAAGCTCTAAGAAGTACTGGAGGAGATCTTTGCAAGAGGAGTTGGAGCTCCTGATTAAGCAGATAGAAGCAAGATCAAAAGCATTGGGTAATATATTTTAAAAAGATTCCTTTGTAATAAATATCCTAGTACAAACTGACAGAGGGTGGAAAAGATAAAATTTAAAATATAGTATATGTTCTTTGCTTCAAAAAAACCACATTTATTAGTAGCTTACTACACATTAGATCATATCCTATGCATGTCTACATTTAATATTTTACTTGGTCTTCTAGTTTGTAACCTGCCAGAAAGCAATGTACAAGAAACAGAATGGCTTGTAAAAAGGGAATTTATAAAGTTGCAATTTTACAGTTCTAAGGTTGTGAAAATGTCCAAATTAAGACACCAACAAGAGGTTACAATTTCAGGAAAGGCTGGTGACATCCGAACAGCTCTGTCAGCTGGGAAGTGACTTGGCTGGCATGTGCTGGGGTCCTTGGGTTGTGAATACCTCATTCAGCTGTGAAGGTACAGGGCAATATCTGCTAGCTTTTTCTCCTTATTTCACAAGGCTTCCCGGGGGTGTTTTCCTTCTGTATCTCCAAAGATCTCTGGCTGTGTGGGCTCTGTTGGCACTGAGTATTTTCCAAAATGGTTCCCTCTTAAAGGGCTCCAGTATGCAACCCCACCTTGAATGGATGGAGACGCATCTCCATGGAAACCATCTAATCAAAAGTTACCACCCACAATTGGGTGGGTCACATCTTCATGGAAACAATAAAAAACCTCACACAGCAATATTGAATGAGATTTAAAGAACAAACATGGCTTTTCTGGGGTACACAACAGATTCAAACTGGCACACTTGGCCTTCACAGTACACTTATTAAATACATAGCACTGTTGTCTCCAGTTAGATATAAGGACATTCAGGGTGTGTAATTAATTTGTCTATTTTACACAAATATTAGGCTTTAGATCTAGGACTTTAATTGATATACAAAATCAATGTATTTTCAGGGTGATGTGATGGTGGCTCAGCAGGCAGAATTCTCGCCTGCAATGCTGGAGACCTGGGTTCGATTCCCAGTGCCTGCCCATGCGAGAAAAAAAAAAAAAAAAAAAAATCAATGTGTTTTCCACCGTGAAGGGGGCCACTCAAAATACTTTACTGAAACCAAATATTTTTTGGCATCATTGTTAGAAAAGAAGGTAAAATTATGACTTGATTATGGTATCTTAGGTTTTCTTTTCTCAGAAATGATAATCAAATATTGACCAGCAGCAATGTGTGGACAGTGACAGCTAACAACAGACACTTGTCCAATTAGAGCAGATTCAAACCAGCTGCTCTGCAGTCCTTGAGCCTACTGGCTTAGTTTAAGCAGTATTAACAATGATTAATGTTGTATTTAATCGAAGCAGAAATAAACCTGGAGGAAGAAGTGATATAAGATATTGTCCCTGAACTTTCTTATTAGAGCATTAGTTTCAGTTAGTTATATTTATAAAGTAAATTTAGAAAACTTTTAATATATATGCCATATTAGTCTGGATCTTCTAAGAAGCAGATGCCAAGTTAGGAAATGCAAGAAATTATGGAAAAATGGGGAGGCAGTTGATGAGGCTGGGGAAGCAATCAGACCTTGAAGCAGGGATATCCCTGTGGAGCAGGGAGGGAAAGACAGATATTAGGTCGGAAAAGTCTTAGACTGTGATGTGCTTCTAAGAAAGTTTCAGTAAAGCTGATGGTGAGACTTCACAGCAGTCACCCATCAGAGACGTCTTATGTCTCTCAGGAGTGAACCTGGTCTCACTGAATGGAAGCACCTGAATGGAAACAGGGCCTAAAATGCAAACACTGGATTTCAGAATGCAGCAACTAGGGTCAATTAGTAAATCTGTAGCTAGATATTGAAAGGCATATTTTCATGGCCAACACATATGGGAGTGACAGCCTAAATATCAGATGATATTTAGATATTTAGAAAGTCAAGTTTCAGAACTATCTTTGTGTTTCAGAGAGATAAAGGGGATCCCTGCGTCTTGAAGTTTGAAAATAGAGTTAAAAATACAAGGTTTGGGAAAGTTATATTAAAAATTCAGAGAAATCTCCTTAGGAGAGTTTGCAATATTTCTACTATATGACTATCTATAATTGTCATTATCTTTATCTATCTACCCATCTATCTAGGGTGTAAACATGTCCTTCAGATGCTATGTTCATACGAGTAACACATAAGGAAGCTACATTTCCCTATGCATAGATAAGTATGGTGTGGATGCCTCAGAGTTACAGCTGAAGTTTGGTACAGCAGAATTTCAAGCCCAAACTTTACCTATCTCATAAATGGCTCATTAATGATAAGCTGTTCACTATGAAATTGATCTGAAAAAAAAAACTATTTGGAAAATTATTTTCCATTGCACTTATGCATAATGTCTCCTTTTGCCTGTCTCCTCTAAGTGACAGTGACAAATTTAACCACTCTATCAAGTAGAAGGAGAGCCACCGAAGTGTTCACCTTTGTTAACGCCCTCTCTTCAGCTGTCTCTTCTCTTGACTGTTCATTGTTTTGAGAAATGTTTCTGCTCTGAGTCTTTTTGAACCCAGCTAGTATTAATCTGAACGTGGCGTTGTTTTCTCTTTTGCCAATTAAGCCAAATCATAGAAATTGAAATAATTCCTTTGGTATGTTTTAGGTCTTCTGATCACCACATTTAAAGACATTATGTAGGGCTGGAGAACACCACACTTGGGAGTTCAAAGAGAGAATTTAATTTGTCTTTCTTTCTCCCATGTTTGAGTGTATATCCAATAAATTTTTAAATAAATCATATATAGAAGTTGGAAGTAGGAAACTGAAACTTTCTTTCTGTGTGCAAAAAGTAAGAAAGTTCCTTTTGATATAATCTACTGTAACAGCAGTGCTATTATGCAGTTTTTAATAGTCTCATTTTTCAAATAAATAAAAAAGGAGGCTCTCTGATATGTGATAATGTGTTGAAAGTACTAAAGCTTATGATCAGTGAACTTGGGTTTTTTTTTTTTTTTTTTTAAACGTGTGCAGGCACCAGGAATCGAAACCGGGTCCTCTGGCGTGGCAGGCAAGCATTCTTGCCTGCTGAGCCACCGTGGTCCGCCCAAACTTGGGTTTTAAAACCAATTCTTTCTGCTTCAGAAATTTATTTGATTTCTATTTGCTCCGTATTGATATTCCTCCCAATCATCCATACGAACAAGAATGAAAACTAACAAAACTCTGCTGATGCAGATTTTGCTAAGCAAAGCTCTCATAAATGTTAACTTGCCCATTAGAAGAGTTAAACTCTACATGCTGGGCTGAATGGAAATGCTATGAGACAGCCATCATGGATTATTTCTGTTTGTTTTCCTTTTGTGATCTTATTATGGGCTCTGAATGTGGAATGCTTATTTGCAAACTTCTAGATTCTGTGTAGAGAGAAGAAATCCCTTGTCTCTTTTCCCACCCCTTACCTTTTCCATGCTGGAAATTTGACTTATCTGATTGGTGAATTTTCAAGAATAAACTCTTCTTCCTCCATGCTCTCTGATCAGATTTGTCTGAACGCAATTAACCTGAGCTCTTGTATCTTTTCTACCATGTGGGGAAAGAGGCCTGTGTGAGTTGAACTACAAATTGGTTAGTACTCATTCATCATAAAGAGTTATCAAACATTTTGTTACATGGCATAGCTATTTCCACCACCAATCATTTATTAAAGCTGTTGCAATTTTTACATCTAACTCTATCTTCTTCTCTTACTTTTTTAATTGGATGAGAATTTTATTGATTGACTCTCTTCCTGACCTTTTCTCCACTAATTCTCTGACCTCAGTTCTTATTTTTCTGTCTAGCTCTCTGATTCTGGCATACTTGTTTCTCGCCTTTCTGGAAGAGCCAATCTTGTTCCCTGATAGTTAGCCCTTGCTATTCCTTCTGTCTCTCTTTTTTGCATAGTTCTCTAACTTCGTTAAAGTCCTTCCACATGGTATTGTGACTTCTTATAAAGAAAATTTAAATCTCCAGTAATTCCTACTATGCTTTGTTTTCAGTCATGCTTGTTTATTTGTTGCCTGTTTATCTGTTTCCCCCACTAGAGTATAAGATTAATGAGAACAGAAACTTAGGCTGCCTTCTTCCTTGCTTTGTCCTTCAACCATTACAAATATACTGTGGGCTCACTATGAACATTTCTTAAATAAATGATCAAATGAAGCTCATCCAAAGCTGCCACCTGGAACATAAAAGATGCTCAATAAGCAGCAAGTCAATCTGCTTAGTGAATTTGCATGGGGTCTGGAGTTAGACAGATTATGACTATGGCATTAAATGCAAACCTCCATTTTTTACAATCCTCTTTAATATGAAACTCTAGTCATTGCTACTTCTCTTGGATAGATGACAGTCTCCAAGGACTGAGCAAAGTCTGACTCACACTTGGTTTAGGTGAATAATTTGGAATTAGCTGGTTTGGGGCATGACAAGGAGGGAAGGAATATTGGAACTAGCCTCTACTGATGCTACCAGCTTAAGGAAATTAAGTATTTCAGCATTAGAAGGGATCTGACAGGTCAACAGATTAGGAGGCAGGTGGCTTGTGTTCTAATTGCAGTTCTTTCACTAATTGTGTCATTTAACATAATTTCACATTGATGTGTTTCAGTTTTTTCACCTCCGCAATGGAGGGATTTGGAATATTATTACATTCATCCTGCATGCATTCTGGGTATACAGTCTGTAAGCTCTGAATATTCAAAACTAGAACAAAATTATGTAAAATGCTTTACTTTGTTGCCCCGTGCTATAATTTTGTATGTAACTAAGGGTCAAAGTCATACTACAGCCGTCCTTAAAGAACTACCAGAGTGTTAATTTTTTCTGTCCTTTAACTTAAACACATATTTCTTTTATAATACTATAGGATTGCATGGTAAAATATGAAAATAAAGGAGGAAAGAAGACCTACTCTGTGCTGGGCAAGATGCTATACACTTTATTTACATTATTTATCAAATTACATAAACAATGTAGGTGAGGAAACTTAGAGTAGTTAAATAACTTTCCTGAAATTTAAAAAGTGTGTGTTATTCTGAAATTGAAACCTAGATCTGATTAATAGTTAAAATCACAAACATATTGATTAAATACACTACTCTCTATTATTTAACATTTAATATGTGCCAATTGTGTTATAACATTTTATAAGATCTATTCACCTTTTACTAAAACACAATGAAGTAAGTCTCAATATTCCTGTATTAGTTATAATTGTTTTTAAATGCTAATTGCAGACAAGTAGCAGTTGAAATAAACTAGCGGTAGTTTATAAGGAGTTTTAACTAGCAGTAGTTAAAATAAATAGTGGCCTATAATATGTGGGTTAGTGCACTGTCTCCACAGTTTGACCAGGAAGGTTAGTATTTTCTATCTTTCTGCTCTCTAATGTGTTTGTTTTGTCTTCACACTTGTCCCCTAATGCTCTCCAGATAGCTGCATTTCTCAGGGTTCCTGTATGCTTAGCAGTCAAGAAGAAGCTTGAATGCTAAAAAAAAAAAAGCTTAGTATTTTCTGTATGTGAGGATATCTTTCCCAGTAGATGTAATTAAGCAGCACTTGGTCACATATCCACCCTTAGAGCATCTATCTGTGGCCTTGAGATTGCCATCATAGAACTTTCAGATCAATCTAAGATTAGGGCTCTGTTAGAAGGTAAGGAAGGGAAGGGGAAGTTAAATAGAAAAGTGTGGCTCTCACAATTTCCAAACCAGGCAACTTGAAGAGAGCAGTAAGCACTTGGCATAAAGTTAAAGCTGCAGTAAATACCACAGCTAAGATTTAAAGCCAAGTTTTCTTCCTCTAACCTCAATCTCTATTTTGCCTTCAAGGTATTGTGGAAAAATAATATTGCCTTTCGTGTATTTCTATGGTATACATCTTTTTAGATCAAAGAACAGAATAATTATTTAAAATGTATATTTAATAGAATTTGGAAAGAAATATTAACTTTTATACTTATTTATGTGTTGCATATGAATTTCCCACTGCTTCATGATTACTGAGAGCCCCAAATTACCAATGCCTACTAAAGTGACTGAACTAGCACACTCTGAATGCAAGAGATTTATTTAGAAAATCCACAAAATGGCTAACATTCAATGCAAATACCTTTTATTTTTCTTTTTATGATTGACTCAGATGGTACTTTCAGTATAATTTCTATCAAGTGGAGTCCTTATTACATCACTGTTTTGGTTTTCTTTCCTATCCTATTTTTTTATTTTAAAAGGAATCAACATTTGCAATGTGAGTAAAATGAGTACATTAAAATGATGGGTTCTGTACCTACAATGTGATTTTGGACATATTCCCTATGATCTATTAGCCACAATCCCTACATCTACACCAACAATGATAAAGGGGATGATCTGTGGCTGTTTACATTTTCTTGAATGTGGTTACATGTGGATGAGTTTATACCTCTAAATAATTATTCAAATATAAGCTATCTTAGTTTCATTAGTTTTCTATTCTATTAAGCACTTTGTTTTCATTGTCTTGTGTAAATGGAGTTATTTCTTTATTCTTTTAGTCACTCACATCGTATTATAAATAAGTTATAAGTAAATAATAAATCGCCAATAAATGAACTACTTTGATTTTTCAAGTGTGGGAAAGGCAAGCATTTAATTTTTGAGCTAACATTTAATTTTTGAAAGTATAAACTTGCCTCTACAATTTGGTTAAAGTGCTAAAACAAATTGAGTTACAACTGGTAAGAATTATTGAAATAATTATATAAAATATTAAGAATATTTGTATATCTATAATAATATATATTTGGATGTTAGACTACAGATTATTTATTTTACTTTTAGTTTTCCTTTCTTTTATAAATTTCTCCAAAGAGCTTAATGGTGTTTTAGATGAAGAAGTAGGCATAGTTTTAAAAGAGTAGACTTTTTATCAGATTGTTTTCCTAAAATACTGTCAGTACACACCATTTCCCTTTCAATGCTTTCACTTACATTCATGATGAGAGATAACATAAAGCTATTTTAGAATTCTTGCTTTTATGGAGCATTGAATATATCACATGTTGAGTGAAAATGTCTCTCTCTCTCTCTTTGTAGTTAATGAGAACCATAAAAATAAACTCAAGAGAGTAAATGTCATATCTTTTTTCATTTATGGTTACTATCTCACACTGATTTCATATATCAAAATCTATTATGTAACGTAATAAATAAAAAGCTATTCTGTAGATCAGAATTTTATGTAACTTGTGATTAATTCTTCTCCAAGGATGACATGCATCAAAAATTATATAAAGGATTTAGAATCAAAAGCCATACATCCCAAGTCTTCCAATTACTAGAAAGTTACTTAATGTTTCTTAACTTTAAATTCTACATCCATTAAAATAACTGTAAATATATTATACTCTTGACAAGGTCACACTGGAAATTAAATGAGATGACAGATGTGGAAAAGCTGTGTAAACTCAACATACTGGTGATGTCATTATTGTGTATGATTTGTCCCTATTGGCATATTTCCCCTATCCAGCCCTGATTAGCGTGTGGATAGATAGATAGTCTTCAATCGGTTTGGATATTCTTCCACATGCTTATCATGAAATGATAACAAATATTGATTGGGGACATTAACACAGCATTTCAGTAGACATATTTCACATTTCTCTGTATTACTGTGCTGGGAATACAAAGCAGAGCACCCTTGTCTAAATAACTAACCATGGCATTCTGGTATCTCCCCTTACTGTGCTTCTTACACACTATCAAAAACTATGAAGAGTAGTGTATTAAAAAAAAAAAAAGCTTTTAGCTTTATTAAATCACACATCTCTGGAACATACTTGTCCAAAAATCTATTGTGAGTCTTGGGTGGCCATGATGGAGTTCATCTATTAATTCTATCTCTATATAACTTAACAAATGGTCGGAGAGGAGCCTAGAAAGGAACTTGAGTGGAAAGCACAACTCCCAACAATGATAATGGTGATTCCTTGCGCCCAGCAGTTTCTTTTTCCGTTAGCAATATAAAGAGGGAAATAGAGTAGGAGATTAGGTAGGTGGGTTGCTATAGGGAGCAGAAGATAAAAAGATACACAGTAGGAGGTTGGGAGGCGGCAGTAGGCAAAATATAAGTTAATTCTCCAGGAGCTTATAATTAAGAAAGGCTAGTATCTGCAGTGCAATGCAAACAATTATAACAAAAATTAACATGTGCTAAATACCACAAAAGAGATATAAAGGAATGTAGACTTTCCATGAGAGAAGAGCGCAGGCTTGGTTATTAGGCTTACAAAAAATGAGGCACTGCACCAAAAGCCAAGAGTAAATAAATTGATGGAGAAATATATGCATGTAATCCAGGAAAAGGACCAGGAAAAACTCAATTGTGGAATAGGAATAAATACAATCTCTTTGCAAATAATTTGATTAAATATTTAGTACACCTAGGAATTTAGACTCAGAAATTTAGACTGATGCCTGTTAGCAATAGGGAGTCCCTTGATGATTTCCATGACTGGGGTGGGGTATGCGTGAAGAACTAACTAGAGTTGCTTTAATGTATTTAACGTGGTTGTGAGGAAATAAATTATCCGAAATAAATAAAAGAAAAAGAGAGGTACAATGTAAATAGTGCTACTAGAAATGTTTGAAGAAATATATTTTGTTCTGATTATAAAACAAAAGTAGAGGAACCTGTAACTATATAAAGTGTAAAGTAGAAAATAGAAATAATCCATGAATCACAACCACAGGTAACTACGGCACATTTCCTCCCAATATAATTTCTTTTAAAATATAGTTAAATATGTATTTTTAATTTGGGATACCTCATGGTTAGCACATTTTGGTATTCTACTTTTTAAATTATCTCTCCATTATAAACATCCTTTATTATTTTGTATATTAATGATTATTGGCTACTGAAAATAATAGTAGGTAAGCCGACTATGTACTTTCTTTGTGACAACTGTTATGCTAAGCAATTCTGAGCTGTAGCTCACTCTATTTTTATGTTTGATGACAATTTTCAATCCATCTCTCCTATTTCCTCTTGTGCCACACCTAAGGGCAAGCCATTAAGAAAGACAGAATGCCCACTGTTGGAGTCATTGAGCAAATACAAATCACTCAAAACCCTCACCCACCCCTTAACCATAATGAAAACAAGAGCCTCCCAAATGTGCCCAAGTACTCCTGCCCTTGTTTTACTATAGATAGAATCTGAACACTCCAACTTAGGGAATCCTTTTTGCTATAAAATTTATTTTATATCCATTGGGACTTGGGTGTCATTTGATCCAACATCCACAAATTCTTGGGTAGGAGGGGACTGATAGGGTCCAAGTAAAACAGCCATCCTGTTACTTTATATAATATTATTATGATTTATTTAAATATTTCCTAATACAGGCTAGTCAAGATATTTATTGATTGTTAACTAGTTAATTAATCAATCCCTTTCAGTTATAAAAATTGCTGCAATGAATGTCATATATAAATGCTTGTCCATATCTCTGATTATTCTTGGAAGAATTACTGGGTAAAAAAAAAACCCAAATTTTAACAATTATTCATTCATAACTGAGCTGGTTTGAATCTGTTATGTACCCCAGAAAAGGCCATGTTCTTTTAATTCAGTCCTATGGGTTCAGACCTATTGTGAGTAGGACCTTTTGATTAGGTTACTTCAGTTGAGATGTACCTTAGTGCATTCAAGGTGGATCTTAATTCTTTACTGGGGTTCTTTGTGAAGAGGATAAAAAAACAGTAAAAGCCCAGAGGTCCTAGAGCAAAATGCCCCAGGAGCAAAAAGCAAGGACCCAGAGGTGCTGAGAGACTGCCACTGAAACCCAAACCAGGAGAGGACCAGCAGATATTGCCATGTGTCTTCCCATGTGACAGAAGAACCCTGGATGCCAGCAGACTTTCCTCAGAGATGGCATCTTCTTGATGCTTTAATTGGGACATTTTCAGGACCTTAAGAACTGCAAATTTGTAACCTAATAAAACCCCATTGTAAAAGCCAACCCATTTCAGGTATATTGCATTCTGTCAGCTTTAGCAAACAAAAGCAATATTGTCTAGCTGAAATTCTTCCTGCCTGTCATTTTGTTCTAATGATGTTTCATTCACTGTTACTCTTTGGAATTAGAATTTGCACATTTTCTTGCTCTTGCTGCGACATGCTGCTCACTACACTTTCTCAGTCTGCGGAAGTCTTTATGAAATAATGTGCCCTCTTTTTTTTTTTTTGTATGCTCTTTGGTGGGGTCACATTTCATGAATATCCCATTATTGTAGCACCATTTTGTTGAATTTTTGTTTTGTTTTTTTTTGTTTTGTTTTGTTTTGCTTGTTTGTTTATTTTTTGGACAGTTCATGGACTGGGAATTGAACCCAGATCTCCCACATAGCAGATGAGAATTCTACCACTGAACTACCCTTGCACCCCAATGTGCCCTCTTTTTAACCACTATGCCAGTAACCCTTATAAATTTGTATTTTAAAAATTTATGATTAGAAAAAAGAAAACAGAAATAAAAAACAAAACAACAATAAAGAAAAGCTATAGCTCACTATAAATGATTAAGACTAACTTTGTTCAGTAACATCCATTGATGTGAAAATAATTACGGATTGCTCAGATTGACATTCCTTGGAAAATTTTAACATCCTCTCATTATGACTTTTTCAAGTTTTTGCTTGTTTGTTTATACTCAAATATGAATTAGGCTTCTGGCTACCCTTGTCTTTACATTTTCACCCCAGCCCTGAAACCTGGTATCCTTGTTATTAATCTGTGCTACAGTCACATCTTCATAAACTTTCTATTGTGCCTGGATTTATAGAAATTTTTTCCAATCCTACCACTACCATGTCTTACATATCTGCTGCTGGGATTTTCATCCTTTCCCTCATCCCTGGATTGCTGCCTTCCAATGTATCACCTTCTGGTAGCCATCTGTTATTCCACACTGTGTGCCAGCTTCTCTTCTTCAGGATTGACCTGGCCTTGAAAATGGCTGGACTCTAGTTCTTTGTCTGTCATGCTATCCAGAGTACTCCAAGTGGATGTTTTAGTTTGTTAAGGCTGCCAGAATGCAATCTGTCAGATATGGACTAGCTTTTATAAAGGGGATTTATTTAGTTACAAATTTACAGGTCCTTGGAGGAAAGGCAGATAGCTGTCATCTGGCTTTCTCTATCACATGGGAAGGCACAAGGCAATGTCTGCTGGCCCTCTCACTTGGCTTCTGGGTTCAAACGGCTTCCCCCGAGTGTTTCCTCTCTGCATCTCCATACATCTAGGTCCATATTGTCTCTGAGCACTGAGCTGAGGTGTGCTGAGCTGCTGAGCTCTCTTTTGACTCCTTGTTTTAAGCCTCCAGCTAACTAAATTGAGCATCACTCACTGTGGAAGGCCCTCCCTTTAGCTAACCACATATGTAATCATTCATAGATGAAGTTCACATGCTAATGATTAAAGTCCACAGCAACAGAACAACTGTGCACCATCACCTGGCCAAGTTGACACCTGAACCTATCTACTACAGATGTGCATCTCTGGAGTTGCCCTACCCTGAAGTGGGGTTCCAGTTACAAATCATGACCCTCTAATTCAGTCCATATTTATTCCATTTAAGCATCAGCTTTGATGAGTCCAAACAGCATGCAAAATCTGCTTGGAACTAAATTAAATCTTTACTAGAGATATACTTATTTCCCTTTTAAGCAGTTTTTGTCATAATTTAAAGTCAACTCTTGTTCATAAATCCAATGCTATCAAAAACACACCTTGGGCAGTTCAATTGTCTCTCAGTGGGAGAATTCTTACCTGTCACACTGGAGACCTGGGTTTGTTTCCCAGTGCCTGCCCGTGAAAAAAAAATCAAAAACAGTCCTTTATTTATTGATAAATATTGATGCCAAAACTGCATGACTGTTGAGATAAAACATGTGTCATCATTGCAGAGCCAACAGCTAATCAAGAGATGATAATTATATGTACAGAGAACTTATTTCATCCAAAGTCATTTGAAGGTGTTTTTTTCTTCACCCACATTTTAGGCTGTTCTCACAATATAAGTAACAGATAATCTGGCAATGAGGCCAATTTTAGCTGACACTGATATAAGCAAACACATACTTACTTTAGAGACAAATGAGTTAAGTACATTACTTGAAGGATCAGGACATTATTCACTCATCTTGTTAAGGCAAATGAAGCATTTTTAGATCCTCTGGCGTAAAAGAAGTAGTTCAGTTAATTCTACCTAGATAAGCCAAGAAAGAATTCTTAAATTACTAGATTAAAAGGGATTTTGACAATTTAATTTAATTTTAACACATATATAGTATAAATTTGTTTTTAAAATGGGTAAAAAGTAAAATCTAAATGTCTACTGCGTAGCAATGACCACTGATTATAGTTTAATACACATTAAAGAGAATATGAAGTGGTTTATGACTTTATACATTTAAATTTGAGGATTAAAATTCATCCATATTTATGTTAAAATGTGTGAGTACTGGCCTTATTGAAGGAGGTTAATAAAAAGAATCAGAAGTTTTCCTTGTGAAGGAAATTTTTGAGGTGAGTTTTCTCCCATGAATATTGCAAGTAGACTTCTAAAATGAGTTTTTAAAAGACATATATATAACTCAACAACAAAAAGACTAACAACTCAATCAAGAAATGGGCAAAGTTCATGGATAGAAATTTCTCAAAAGAAGATGTACAAATGACCCCTAAGTACATGAAAAAACGCTCAACATCATTAGCCAGTAAGGAATGCAAATAAAACCACAATGGGACACCACTTCAAACAAACCAGAATGATGACCGTCAAAAACATAGAAATAGTGAGTGTTGAAAAGGATGTAGAGAAACAGGAATCCTCATTCATTATTGGTCAGAATATGAAGTGGTTCTGTTGCTGTGGAAAACAGCTCTGTGGTACCTCAGAATGTTATGTAGAATTGCACAGGATCTACCAATTCCACTTCTAGGCATATACTCAAAAGAATTGAAAACAGGATCTTGGACAGATATTTGTACACTGGTTTTCATAGCAGCATTATTCACAATTGCCAAAAAGATGGCAGCAACCCAAGTGTCCATCAGTGAATGAATGGATAAACAATGTGTGGTATATACAAACAATAGCATATTATTCAACTGTAAAGGAAATAAAATTCTGATAGATGTTACAACATGGATGATTCTTGAAGACCTCGTGTTGAGTGATATAAGCCTAAGCCAGACACAAAAGGGCAAATACTATATACGATCCCAATTATTTGAAAAAAATAAGCATATGCAAATTCACAGAACCAGAAATTAGAATATAGGTTACTAGGGGAAGATGTGGGTTTGGAGAATGAGATTTTAATGCTTAAATAGTGCAGAATTTCTGTTTGCTGGTGAAGAAAATGTTTTGGCAATGGATGGTGGTGATGGTAGCACAACAATATGAATGTAATTAATAGCACAGGATTCTATACCTGAAAGTAGCTAAAAATTTTATGTTGTATATATGTTTCAAAAATAAAAATGTATAAAACATAGAATTCTACAGCACAGTGAACCTAATGTAAACTATGGACTATATTTAATAATAAAATTCTAATAATACTGGTTCATCAATTTTAACAAATGTACCATTCTAACACAAAATGTTAATAATAATGGGTGGGGAGGTGTGCTGGTTCGAACAGAAGTATGCCCCCTAAGAAAAGCCATGTTTTAATATAAGTCCCATTTCATAAAGGTAGAATAATCTCTACTCAATGCTGTATGTTTGAAACTAATGAGATCATCTCCCTGGTTGATGTGATTTAGTCAAGAGTGGTTGTTAAATTGGATTAAGTGATGACATGTCTCCACCCATTTGGGTGGATCTTGATTGGTTTACTGGAGTCCTATAAAAGAGGAAACATTTTGGAGAAAGAGATTCAGAAAGAGTGACACTACGAAGCAGAGAGTCCACGAGCCGGCAACCTTTGGAGATGAAGAAGGAAAATGCTTCCCGGGGAGCTTCATGAAACAGGAAGCCAGGAGAGTAAGCTAGCAGATGACGCCGTCTTCGCCATGGGCCCTTCCAGCCGAGAGAGAAGCCCTGACTGTGTTCGCCATGTGCCTTCTCACTTGAGGGAGAAACCCTGAACTTCATCGGCCTTCTTGAACCAAGGTATCTTTCCCTGGATGCCTTTGATTGGACTTTTCTATAAACTTGTTTTAATTCTCGGCCTTAGAACTATAAACTTGCAACTCATTAAATTCTCCCTTTTAAAAGCCATTCCGTTCCTGGTATATTGCATTCCGGCAGCTAGCAAACTAGAACAGGAGGCATATCGGAACTCTGTATTTTCTCAGATGTTTCTGTATACCAACAATTATTCTCATAAAAAATAAAACAGTGGAAGAATGACAAGGACTACAGACAGAAACACAAAGCGTATTTATTGTTAAAAAGTTTCACCATGCTCAGAATTCAAAGGTTTTTGTTTATTTTAAGGAAATCATTCTCTTTTATGTTCTATGACCCTTAAGTTCCTTTTCACTGAACTCTGGAAATCTCTTTAACTAGTCTAATCACCAGCACTTTCTCATCCTACAGATTTTACCTCAAATGTTTGCTTCTCTAAGTAATTTAAGTTGATCATTAAATCAAGCTGGGAACTTCCTTCTGCAGGTTACTATTGTAAATTTTTGCATATCTTATATCAAATTTTTTGTTCATTTCCATTACCTTAAATGTGATAATTTAACAGAATAATAGTTAGAAAATGTATACAATGTCTGTCAATCAAAAATACTAGCATTTGCTTGGTTGAATAAAAATAACATTTTCATTCAGGTTACATTTAGCAGTTTTCCATAGGTTATTCTGAATAATTTATGGAATATTATACATGTATCTTTTTTATTTTTGGAGAATTAGTTAACAATATAACTATGCTAAAGGATTTTAAATCATATTTTTCATAAAGAGATTTATGTTTTTTCCACAAACATAAGACATAATGAAATGAAGGAATAGAAAAAAGAGAATGTATAGAAATTTGGTATAAACTAAAAGCATATGCTAACTATATTTATCACATCTTATATGGTTGAATGCACAGAGAATTAAAACACATGCTCATAGAATTGAAAGAGTCACACTTGTTTTCAGTCAATCCATTCACTGATAACAATTAGCAAAGCTGCAAAAAATTTTAGAAAACTTTTATTTGAGAGAATAGAAGGACAATTAGAGTGTTGGGTTATATATATAACGGAAGCTGAGAAAAATGATTCATCCATTTGGAACTTCTTTTCTTATTGAACTATCTCCAAAAAAAACCAATGATTTCTGAGAAACTGAGAAGAAATCAGAGGCTGAATGTTTGACAATCCAAACTCACCTTTCTTCATACTCATGAGACCGGGAGTAAAAACAGTCAATAGGGAGATTTTTTGGTAGGACACAACAGTTTGTGGCAGGAAAATGCTCCTATCATAACAACTAATAAAGCCACGTAACTACAAAATCATATTTTTAAAAGCATCAGAGAATTGTGAAAATAAGGATAGACGCAATAAGTACATAGTTCTCAACTCTTCCTGTTTCCTCTCTGCACCTCTAGTACCTCGGTGCTATTCATGGCCATATCTTCTCTCATTTGTACAACTTTAATACTCCTCTGATTAGTCTGCCTGCCACAATTCACTTTTCTTTAAAATATATTCTCTATCCCAGTAGGCAAAATGATATTTCTAAAAGGGAAATATGATCAATTTGTTTTCAATGCCCCCCTCCTTCACAAGATAAAGTCCAAATTGGATGTAAAAATTATTGATAATCTCTTATTTTGTCTCACTAATTTTATGGTGGCATCACTTATCATCCCTTGCCTTCTAGTTATACTAAATTATTTGCCAATCTCACAACACACCCTTGTATAATCACTAACACTTTCTCATCCTACGATTTTCCCTTAAATGTGTCCTTCTCTAGGTAGTTTAAATTTGCTCACTAAATCATGCTGGACACTTCCTTCTATAGATTGCTATTGTAAATTTTTGACTATCTTATCAAATTGCATTTTTATTTTTACCATTGTCTGTCTGCACCATCTGATTGAGCATCAATGAAGGACAGAATCATGGCTTGATCATCTTTGTATTCTCTGTGTCTAGTACTATACATAGAAAATGTTGGAATTCATTAAATTATTTTATAAACACGTATTGCGAATAAAGGCAAGCAGCACCATTGTTTCTGAATAGCAAATATGTGTTATTAGAATAGGAGTGCTTTTCTTTCCAATTGGTTGGTCAAGTTGACTAGAAAACTATAATAGACAGAATTTTCAATGGCTGAATGAATATGCTTTAGTAGGGTTTTATAAAATAGTGAGTTTATTTGGTATGTATGATGAAGGGATAAACTGAATATGTGGGAATAACTTTTTCATACATTGCTTCAAAAAGACACCTTTCTGGTAGCTCCCAAGGTGCAAAGAATGAACTAAGCCACATATTCATCTGATCTTTGAAACTTATATGTTAATTTTCAGCAATTGCAGTTGTTTTTCTTCAATTCCATTTGCTATTATAAATGAATAAAACTACAACAACCCAATGAAATAGGACTGGAAAGCTATGGAATTTTCACTATATAAGTGAGAATCACTAATAAAAATTTTTAAGTACTAATGTATAAAATCATTCCCATAGATAATGTGCCAATGAAAGTAACTTCTAGAGACCAGACATGCATCATAGCCCAGATATATGCTTCTAGGATGTGGATGGTAGATGTGATATGTATGGGATCATTTCTAGATTGTCACCCTCAGAAGGCAATTGGCTTCAATCTAGACCTTCTTCTTGACACTGCAGCCAAGGGGAACATTCTGGCAGGCCCTGGAACCTCAGGATAGCAGTGATTACCCTCGTAGATGGTGATTGTGTAGTACTATTGACTATATCAACTAAGCTACTGCTGGCATGATTTGTTAGTAAAAGTTGCTAACAGGGAAGGTGTTTTATGACTTAGTAACCAGAATGACTGAGTGGTACGGTAAGCAGAATTCTAGGACAATCCCCTATGATCTATGGCATTTTATAATCCCTTCCACTTTAGTGTGGGAAGAGCTTGCAAATATCATAGGGTATTACTCCTATGATTATGTTGCATTATATGACTAAGGTGATGTTTAGATGTAATTAAGGTCCCTAATCAGTTAGCTCTTTGTTAATAACAGGAGAGATTACCATTGGTGAGCCTTATATAATCAAGTGAGCCCTGGGACCCCTCCTGAGATATAGGAGATTTTTCTGCAGGTCTTGAAGAAGCAAGCCACCACGAGTCCTACAGCTATTAGAGAATGAATTCTATCCTCAGTCAAGTTAACTGAGAAGAGGACTGCAACCTTTAAATGAGACCCCAGCTCCATCAACTATTACAGACTTGCAAGACTCTGAGCACAGAATCCAACTAATCCTTGGCCAAAATTCTGATGCATGCAAGCTATGAGATAATAAATGGGTCTTGTATTAAGCCAATAAGCTTATAATTTCTGGTATACCCCATAGAAACTAAGGCAAATTATTTTAAACAAGTTTCTTGGCAATTTGGAGATAAAATTTCCTCATTAATAATATGAAAATAATAGGGATGATGTGGGAAATAAACTTTGTAAGGTGCCTGAGATAAAGCTAGTACTGAATGATAATTGCCAACTTTGGTATTAATATCGACAAGATCTTTCTATCCTGCTGTAACTCCTCTTTAAACATGCGAACTCCTAAACGTAAATGTTACCAAGTTATGAGAATCCTACTCATTCTTTAAATGCCACCTCCCCTAAGAAAACTTCCCTGTTCTCCATAAAAGGAATGATTTTGAGCACCTTTTTCATTTGTACTTAATATGTATTTGTCATTTTCTGTTTTATATCCTGGCAATTATTCCATTTTCTCCATTCCTTAGTGTATTTCTCCAAAGTCCACCAAATGTTAAACATTAATCAAGTACCACTTATTCTACCATTGTAATGTTTTAATTCTATCTCCTTCACTCTGTCCCTGTTCTTTCTTGTTACTTATAGAATTCCCCTGTAATGTATACTTCACAGTCACTAGAATCATATTTCTAAGACTCAATGGTGATTGTGCCACTTGCCTGTCTAAAATCATTTGGTTACCCCTAATTCTTATTTTAGGGGTAACCAAAATAAGAGACTCTTATTTAAAAACAATAATACATAGAGACTCAATATGTAAAACAGAATCAAATACAGCTGCTTTGCTTAAAGTGGAACTGGAGTCTCATGTCCCTGAATGTCCAGCTCCGCCAGGTGCATTGATATGAAATTCTACAGGTCCTTAAGTGATCTCTAAGAATCTATGGAGCTTAGTTTGAAAACTCCAGGTTCCAAACATGAAAACTAAACCACCTGACATCATAGATAGTCCTGTAGTTACCTGAGTCCCTACTTTGTTGGGACTACTGAAGTTCAGACATACACATCATTTTAAGTATCACATCATAAAACAGAATCTCATTACTAGGCAAAACCTTAAAAGAGAGCATCACAGAGTAACATCTTTTCGACCAGAGCTCTGAGTCCCTATTAGACATATCATAATAAAAAGATCTTGACATTTTCCACATATAACGCGCCAAGAATTTAGTAGTGTTTTTTCAATAAATCACAAATGGGATTGATTTGCAAAGTTGTTTAAACTCTGAAAACATAATTTTACTTGTAACCTTTTTATTTTTCTTCTTTTTCTCATTTCCTTCATTTGTAGAAATTCTCTTATCTTCAAGGCCAAGGGAGACTGGAATTTAGGGGTCCCACAGCATCCATTGCTTTTCAAAATCATCAGAACATCATAGCTGTACTACAGATCCCTAGAAGCCTAACAGTGATTTGGATTGATGATAGTTACAGAGCAAATGGTGATACTTAACCATAAATAATGGTGGGGTCTTTTGGGTTTTTTTTTTGGCCAAGCATTATGTATTCATGATGGCAGAGAATCAATAATGCATAGCAAAGATGTGGCTTCCAGCAGCCCATCATTTACAGAAAAGCCAAACTACTGTTCTTACCTCAAACAGGCCCCTGACTCTCACTGCATTTCTATAGTGCTCAAATTCTACATTGTTATTAATATATTGTTCCAGTTTTTATCTCCAAATGCTTCATCTTCATTTAGCTACAAAGATGAAATATCTTGCTGCACAGAGTTTTTCTACAGAGGTTTATAAAATATGTTTTTCAATTTTTTAATAAACTAGAATGTTATCTGTTTGGGCTAAAGTATTATCTACTTTAAATACATATTAATTTCTAAACAGCTTTTTATCTCTAATTAATATTTCCTCTACCCCCACCTAGAGATAACCTAGAATCAATAATTTTTCTTTAATGAAAAATCTTTTTTCATTTGATCTACATCAAAACCATTGTAGCCCTATTCTAACCTTATGCCCACATTGCGGTAATCAGGTTTCTGTCTTATTTGCAGAATTGAGTTCTGCCCTGAACACCATTATTGGAGCCTGGTCCTTAACACCCACTGTTCTCATGCCCCGTCTGGATAGCCTTTGAAGTAGCAAGTCATCTGAACGTAAGTTTTATTAGAACACAAGATCCCTAAGGGCAGACACTTTATCTTGATCAGTAGCATGGACAGTGTCAACAAGTAGTTCTGGCATGTGCATGGTTATGGAAACACACCTTTTGAATGCATGAATATGTGAATCCCTTCTACCTCTCTACAGCAGGGCCTACCATGCTCTTTCTAGTCTCTCAGAATTTGGAAATTTTTCCAACAACCTGATGACAGACTTTAAATGCATTTTATAAATGTTTACTGAATTAAGGAAGCTATTCCACTCCTGCCAAGGACTTACCTGGGAAAAATCATCCAATGAGGTTACCATCTATGACTAATGCTGAACTTCTTGATACTTGCAAGCCTACACTCCCACTTATTCTCTGTCTCTTGCTTTCCTGATTGGAATTTTTCGTATTCATGATAACTATCTAGGCCTTCTGAGAATTTATTTCAGTCACCTACATAATTTTATTTCCAAAGTTCCAGGAGCTCTGTCTAAGACCTAGTCCTTTGGCATGAACTTCTGTTCTTCAGACGTCTGAGTCCTGAAAACCAAATCTACATTCCGGATCAGCACACACTGGCTTCTTGAGGACAGGGATGTCAGGTTATTGAATTTGTAGACACATGAGGGAGAAGCTTCTTATGTTTCTATCTACTTAGTTCAGAAATAATTCACATATGGACTTGGGATATTTATCTTAATCTACACCCTGTAAAGCAGAATCTCTCTCTTATTTCCATTTGTTTGAGCCTTGATCCCCTTTCAGTCATACGTCTGCAAGATTGAGAACTCCTTCTTTTCATGCACACTTATGTACTATGTTCTGGCTGCAAACTAGAGCCTGTTCTGAACATAGCAGATACACTGGTGAACATGATGGCTTGGTCCCAGCCCACGTGGATTTTACACTGTAGCGAAAAGAGAGATAATAAACCCAAGAAATGATTTTAGAAAAACAATTACTATGAGGAAAATAAAACAAGGCAAGGTACTAGAGAACTGACTGGAAGGGCATCATTAGATAGAGTGATAAGGAAAATCCTCTCCAAACTGTGGCATAAAAATATTTTTATAACGTCTTATTTTTAGTTATATAGTATCTTTCACATCACTGGTGCCTAATAACTAATGGTTAATAATGGAGTAAATGTAATTTTAAGTTGGGATTAACCAGGCAATTCTAGCATTATCATAATGAGCAGCATTTGTTTCTTCAGGGCTCCCATAGAGTTACCAAACACCACTTTAGTTGCAAATCCAAAGAGCTTAATAGACTATCATGAACCTTATTTCTGTTTCTCTTTGATGAGTAAATATCCAAGTGCTTTATGCATATAAAAAAAATACAGCCCAAAGGTAACTATGTCCAGCTGTACCAGAGCTAAAAGTGTTTTCTTCTGGACATAGCCCAGGATTTTCTTGTTTTTGTTTTTTAATGAGATATCATGGTTAATGAGTTGCTAGCTAATTTGTTTTGATATCAACTGGCACTTAAACTTAGCATACCACAAAACAAGATGCCTCAGATGTAAGAACTATTTAGCATTCTACAATCTTAGTAACCATAAAATACTTTTTGTTCTCCTATCCCAAAAACTTGGAATTCTATGGTGGTCTGTTGTTGATGTGGTAAGACTTTGAAACCAGGATTTTTCTTTTCCCCTAACTCTAGGGATTTCTATACAACACCACAATCTGGATTGCTTCTTTAAATTCCTGAATTAGTTTTTAATGCTGTGTAATAAATTACCACAAACTCGGTGACTTAAAACAACATCTATTTATTATCCCATAGTTTCCATAGGTCAAGAGCCTGGCAAGGATTAACTGAGTCCACTTTTCCAGGTCTCACAAGGACATAACCTGTCTACCAGCCCACATTCATTTTTAGAGCTTAGAGTCCTCTTCCAAGCTGACATGGTTGTTAGAAGTCTGTTCCTTGGGGTTCTAAGATTGAGGGTCTGCTTTCTTACTGACTGTCAGCCAGGGACTTCTCTCAGCTCCTACAGGCTTCACAGTCCTTGCCAGTTGAACTTCTCACAGACCCTCTCATGACTTGGCAGCTTCTTTTTAAGTCAATGAAAAAAAACTCAGTTCTTTAGATTCTCTTCAGAAAAGTCCCATTCCTTCTTTTAAGGGCTTTCATCTAATTAAGTCAGACCCACCCAAGATAATTTCCTTTTTTGTTTAACTAAAAAATAACAGATTTGGGACCTTAATTACAGATGCAAAATCCTTTGCTTTTGACGTCTAATGTAACCCAATAAGGGTTAAAATCCTATCATATTCACAGCTTCATCCTAGACTCAAAGAGAAGGAATTATTCAGGATGTTACACCAAAAGACAGGAATCTAAGAGTCCATTTTAGAATTCTGCCTACTACTTACTATAGCACAGTAATTCCACAATTTCAGTCTGTTGGTAAGTGACTATTGAACATATATCAATCACCAGGAAAAACTGGGTAAAATGTATATTCTTGGTCTTGTCCATTCATTCATCTGTAGGTATTTTAGGTCACACACTTTTCTAAGTGAGGGATATATAGCGTTCAAGAGAATAGAGAAGATTCCTGCATTTACTAGAGAAAATAGTCAATAATCTAGCCCACAGATAAAATCACTTTACATACTGCTAAGTCTTATTATGTAAATACTCATTTGGAGAGCTGTTACCTCAAAAAAACCAAGAGGTTTTGAATCAAATTCATTAAAACAAAGCAAAACAAATCACAAACAAAAACACATGACTCTGATTGGCAGCTAGATAAAGAAAATATCACACTATAGTACCATTTATTGTATTGAAGAAAAAAATAAGGAAATGATACCCTAGAATCAAGAAGAATAACTGTATCTTTCTGACATGTGTTGGAGAAAGTAGAAATCACTGTGAATTGCTTTCTATTTTTATAAACCCCTTTAAAATTTGCTGTCATGAAATAGCATGTAGGTTTATTGTTACTCTTGCTGCTGGTGAGTTCTTTCCACAGATATCCCAAGAGAGAAAAGCATTTTAGACATGATTATGCACAGATTCAATTAATTACTGAATATATGGATCTTTCATATATTTTATTTACTTTTCTGTGATTTTTAAATGAGTTAATGAAGGCAAAGCATTTGCATGGTGGGTGCTATCAGTTGGCATTTTAAATTGTTAGCTGCCATAATGCAACAAACCAGAAATGGAATGGCTTTTAAAAAGGAAATTTTTTTAAGTTGCAAGATTACAGTTCTAAGGCCATGAAAATGCCCAGATTAAGGCACCAACAAGAGGTTACTTTCACTCAGAAAGACTGATGTCATCCAGAATAGCTCTGTCAACTGGGAAGTGATGTGGTTTGCATCTGCTGGGGTCTTTGGGTCCTGGACTCCTCTCTCAGCTGGGAAGGCACATGACAAGTCTGCTAGCTTTGTCTCCTCATTTCACAGGGCTTCACCGGGGGTGCCTTCCTTCCACACCTCCAAAGGTCTCTGGTTCTGTGGATTTTGTTGGGTCTGAAGCTTTTTTCCAAAATGGGTCCCTCTTAAAGGGCTCCATTAAGCAACCCCACCTTGAATGGTTGGAGACACATCTAATCAAAAGCATACAATTGGTTGGGTCGCATCTCCATGGAAACAATAAGAAAGATCCCACCCAGCAATATTGAATGAGAATTAAAGAACATGGCTTTTCTGGGGTACACAACAGATACAAACTGGCCCAAAAGGTGAACACCAGAGAAGTACATATGGGTTGACTGCCATTTATAATTTATGTGACCTTCGGCGAATGACTTAACTTCTAAGCCTTAGTTTCCTTATCTAAAATATGGCACAATAGGTAAATGACAAGGTACCTTTAGAAATAATAATTTACCATGACTGATATTCAAGAGGAAGAGAAGATCCATGTTACATGGGGAATGTAGTTTGGAAAGGTAACCCGAAGCATGCTCATGCACATGTACACATGCTAATTTAAAAATTGTTCAGGTAGACCAGTGGATCTCATCTGGAGGTAAAAATGTATTCATTCAATTTGGTTTGTTTACAATTTTGGATAACATGAGTTATATTGCTATAAAAGTTTTATAAATGGTTTATGTTGCACATATATAGATGCCTAGAATAGGAAGTGTTGGATGATAGAGTAGGCATAACTGTAGATATAGTATTGATGTGTTACTTTGAAACTGTTATGTACCCTAGAAAAAGCCATGTTCTTTTAATGTGTTGCTGCGAGTACAGACCTATTATAGGTGATAATTTTGATTAGGTTATTTCAATTGAGACATGACCTACTTCATTCAAGGTGGGTCTTAATCCCCTTATTGGAGTCCTTTATGAGAGGATAAAGGACACATAGAAAAAGCCCAGAATGCTCAGAGAAGCCCTAGAGAAGCTGAAAGACAAGGAAATATTCACAGAAGCTGAGAGAGGAAGCCACTGAAGCCAGAAACTGAAAGCAGCAAAACTCAAGAGAAAAGGACCAGTAGATGACAGCCATGTACCTTCCAATGTGACAGAGATGTCCCAGATGCTGCCAGCCTTTCTTCACTGAAGGTATCCTCTTGTTGATGCCTTACTTTGGACATTTTCATGGCCTTAAATCTGTAAATTTGGAAGCTAGTAAATCCCCATTATAAAAGTCAACCCAATTCTGGTAAATTGCATTTCAGCAGATTTAACAAACCAAAACAGTAGATATAATTAATTTTCCAAAAAGTTGATGTATCAGTTTAAACCTTCACTCTCAGTCTGGGAGTGTTTCTATTGCTGAATATTTTAACCAACACTTCGTACTATGCATTTTCTTTTCATTTCTTCAGTTAACTTTAGCTGTTCTCCAAAGACTATGGTGGTAAATTTTTGGCGTTTTAAAATAGTATTCTCCTGGTGCCTATTGGAATAGCTTTTAGGAATTTCATTTTTTACATGTTTTATTACATAAAATTTCAAACATAGAATACTGTTGATAGATGTTGACAGTAACAACCAGTATAGCTGCTACCTAGATGTGGCCATTAAAATTTTACTATACATGTGTTATCATATTGTCTCTCTATCCAGTCAACCTCTACCAAATCATTAATACATTCTATTGATTATGATATCTTTCAAAGTAAATTAAAAATTTCAGTGATTTTCATTTGAGATTATTTTTGATGACCATAGGATTTTATTTTGGAAGTTTATTACTTTCTCATTTGAAAAATAACTTCCATATTCCATCATTTATTTTAGTGTCACCTATCAATTTTATGCTGCACCTTATGGGCAATGTATCTATTTTTAAAGCTTTGCATTTTTTCTCTTTCATTTTTATTTTTAGCACATTTATTTATAATGGATCTGGATGTTGATTTCTTTGTATATATACTACTTTGATGTCATGTAGCTTCTTCAATACCTGATGGTGTATATCACCTGTTTGGAAAAATTATAGTTCTATAGCTCTTAGAATAAAGTTTCTATTTCTTTCTTTTTCTTCCCTATGTGTCACTCTAATTACCATTGGCTAGGCCATTTACCTATATACCACAGTCTTTTTATGAATTTTCCCACCTAATTTTCTCTCTATATATATTAATTTGGCTATGTTCTTATGAACAATTTTCTAGTCCACTGATCTTCTCTTCAGTTGTGTCTAATTTGCTTTTAAACCAGTCTCTCTTGAATCTTTAATTTCAATTCTTACTTTTTTTTTCCTATTTTACCAGATCAATTATCTTTAAAATAACTTCTATTCTTTGTGCAAATTCTCAAGTATGCCATCTATTTTTTGAATCATTTAACTATAGATATTTTAAAGTTCATTTCTGAAACTGGCTCATCTTAATGTGTGTTTCTATTGTCTTTTTCTCTGTTAGTTCAACTTGTTGCAGACACGGACACTTGTTGCAATCTTTCAGCAACCCCTGCGGAATGAGACACACAGACACACGGGACAGACAAGATGACTACAGCCCTGAAGATCTTCAGCTGCTTTATTTTATATCCTTTCTCACAGCTGTCTTGCTGACCAAGCCTGCTTTTCAGTAGATTACTCCCTACAAACAAGAGATAGCTAAAAAGACCTTGGGGCTTAAGAAAAAACGAACATTTTGTTCCTCTCAGACTGTCCTCCAAGTAAGCAGATAACAGTCTCCACAGTTTACTGCCGAGGCCACTCTGAAGCCAGTTACTCCCAATAAATTCCACAAGTTTTCTATTAACCCTTGGCTCCTACACAACTTGTTGTTGTTACACTTGGAGATTCATAATTAAATGGTGAAAATTGTTTATAAAAACTGGATAGTTGGATGATGTATTCCTACATGAGCATTGATTGTATCATATGTTAGTCAGCATGAGTAATATCAGATCCTCAACCCAATAAAAAGTAACAATTTGTAGTTGGGCTACAGTTATAAGCTTAATTGCTACTCCCCATTTGTCCTCTTCCTTGGCTGAAGCACTCCAAATAAGAGTTTGTTATATTCACATGGGCCTTTCATTATTGGTGAAACTTCAATTCCCTTTTTTCCTTTGTAATATTAAAACCCATTGGTCAAATCTACTCTATATTTTTAAAGCTTTCTGCCTAATTTCTTGATATGTTATCTGACATAGCTTAATACTTTAGGAAGTGCCTCAAATGGAAGAAAATGCTATGTTGTGCTTACTTTTTGCAATTTCCTGACTTGGTTATCTTGGTAACTCAAACTCTAATTTTTATTTCTTCAGCACTGTGAGATAGTCAAAAGCTCCAGTGGCTTGTCTGCTTCTTAGCTGAAATACTCCTACTGAAATACTCTCAGCATCTGTCTGTTTTCCAAGAACTGTCAAAATCCCTGAGGAGGAAAGCAGCTTCCAGAATATCATTTCTTGTTTCTGCAGCTGCATTTTCTCTGGGATCTCCCATCCACAAGTTTGCCTCAATAGCTCAATGTTGCCTAAAAGCACATATTGTTGTTGTATTTTTTTCAAATTAAATTTTTATCTCAGAAAGAGAGAAAAAGGCAAAAGAGCCAAGGATTCAATTTATGTGAGAAATATTAGTTCTAGGATGAATGGAAGCAGAAATATTGGTTCTAGGATGAATGGAAGCTTTGTTGATTTCCTAGGCCAAATTTGGACCTGGATTATGATGGCATGATGAACAGGTTATCTTTGTTACATAGTTCCTTTCCTTCCTGGATCCATGAACTCCAAACCTAACCCTATGCAGATAGGGATGGAAGTAGAGGTTGAATGAAACTATTATCACTCTATTTTTGCCAAGTGACAATTTACAGGATTTTAAGAAAGAGGAGGATTTTTATGGTACTTTCATGGAAAATCTGTAGACCTAGCATTGTGAGGTCTCAGTGGAATACAAAATTACTTTGCTATTCAATTTTCTTCAGCTTAAATAGTAACAAAATCAATATCCTCAGCAAAGACCCAGGGTTATCATGGAGCATACTGGTAACCATGGTAGTAATGTAACTCAAAATCCAAGGGGTGCTGTGCACAGAAGCATCAAAGGGGAGTGTTGAGAGCAAATTTATGATAGGAGTGTTCATGAGAAATTGTGAGGTACCATCTGATACACCAGCAGGC